>JABWIB010001464.1:32139-51983 GCA_016617825.1 Platyplectrum ornatum | reverse complement strand
TGCATCCATCCGATGGAGGTGGACGGCAAGGTCAAGCATTCACAGCAGGAGGGGACGGCCACAGAGTATCCAGAGCATCAACATGTGAGGAATCAACAGAGGCCATCAGGGAAGCGGAGCAAATACCAGGTAGATTCAAACAATTTGAGTATCTGCGATCTCTGGGTAAGCGGCAGATATTCTCTAAAGCAGCCCCGCTTGGCATAAAAGCTCAGAAAACCGGTCTCCACGTCCGGAAGGAAGGCCCTACGCTCCAGATACAAGGTGTCTAATAGAAACGTGCGCACAGAGCCAACAACGGGGGGGGGGAGGGGGGCTTAGGCTTAATCCAGTGCTGCAGGAGAACCCTCTTTGCCACCAAAACGATGACCATCAAAAGGGGGATAGCACGTCTGACTCCATCAATACCTGCCCAAGCCTCGAAGGTGGCCCAGAACATAGCAGGAAGATCTCAAGACGTATGTGGAGTAGGGAGTTTATAAAATTCAGTACCTTAACCCAGAAAACCTGGATCCTACACCTCTCCCACAGGTTGTGGAATAGAGTCGCCCGTTGCGTTTGGCACTTCGGACAGCGACCCGTTTCCTCCCGCGTCATATGGCTCCTCTGGGCCTGGGAAATATAGACCCTGTAAACGTTCTTAAAGTGGACTTCCTGCAAGGAAGCCGACCAAAGAGAGGTCATAAAGCCGGGTAGTCCCAGCGCCAGGCGTGATACGTCGACATCTGGAGTGAGTCTACACTGATGTCCATTAGGACTTCAATGAGGAAGTGTATATGGTAAGAGCGGTGTGTCTGGGAGGTAAGCAAAGGGGGGAGAAGGGAGAGACACACCAGCTGATATACTCTGCGCATAGTGCCGGGCCTGTAGGTACATGAAGAAGTGGGTTTGAGTTAGAGCAAACTTTTCCTGGAGCTTTGGAAAGGAAAATAGACACCCCCCAGGATCAAAGATGTCGCGGATAGACATGATACCCTTTGTTTTCCAGGACTGGAAAGAAGGGTTCTGTAGGTCTGGAGGAAAAGCCTTAAACCTAGAGAGGGTGTGATTATGACAGCATCTCTAATTGATCCACAGCCAGGACACATAAGTATCATGGAACAGAATGTTCAAAAGCACATCCCGTGGAATGTCCTTTTTTGGTAGATGGAGCAAGGCCGTGATCGAATAAGGGTGAAAGAGGTTCTCTTCCAAGGTTCGATTAACCTAAGTGCTCCGGCCGAGGAACCAATCAGAGATGTACCAGAAAAAAGATACAAAAAAAACAATTGAACACCCGGAACACCCAAGCCCCCATGTCGGCGGAGTAATCGCAAGCGTGCTCTGGCAACCCTGGCCTTTTGTCCCTTCTAAAGGAAATCCGAAAAGAGTTTAGTGCACATGGAAACATCAGCGGATTGCATCAACAACGGTAGCATTTGGAGGAGGTGAGAGAGTCTAGGGAACAAGACACTCCTGACAACAGCAGCTCTGCCTAGCAGAAACAATGGCAGATGCATCCATGCCTGCACAGAGGAGGTAAGGGAGCAGAGCACCTGAGCAAAGTTGACGTTGTACAGGGACCCTAAATTTTAGATCTTATGTCATTCTTAATTATGGACTGGATCCAGATATTAGATAGCAATTGTTTATTTTGGATTTTTGCGATCTGCGCATGTGACATACAACATATTGTACAGTCATTTTGCCCAATTAATTTTTGTGTGAGACTGACAGTTCTTTTTTTACTATAAAATGACAAACTTTAGTTTTCTTTCACCAGAGCTACAATATTTCCAAAGTGAGAAATTTCATGTTTTAAAAGTCAGCATTCTCACAGCAGTGATCCCAAATGTCTTAAGCAGATTGTGTAAAGCTCTAATTTATGTATATCACTAGAGAAATCAAAATAATATCATTTCCCTATCTAGGTGTTATTTTAAAGTTTCAAAATTCTACAGTTTTAAGCATTACAAAAGAAAAAGCTAGTTCTAAATGCCATAAATAAAAAAGAAAATTAAATGAAATCTGATATCTGTACAGGCCTGAAATTAAAACCGTCGGGCAGGCTGTCTTCAAATGCTTTATGGCCAGAGGTTACTTTGCATTTGCCCGGACCATATATAAGAGATGAAAAATCAACACTTACAGTGGTGAAGGAACAGAAATGTGAATAGTCATGTGGCACAGACTGCATGTGCTGGGTTAGTACAGTGAGTCATACATTGTGCCACAGACAATTTGAGGCTCCCGGATTTCCTGGTTGCTCCATGGTTAACCTGACCGTACCTCTCCATACCTCGACAGGGAGGGCTTTTTGGTGGATGGAAATCTTACACATTGCCTCCCATGTTTAATATACAACAACTACACTGAATATAATTAACATCTGCCAGCAGCCTGCCTGAGCTCACTTAGATGCCATTATTGGTGTCTAAGGGAGTTTAAATAGTTTAAATAGGCCTGACGGCCTCCTGCGGTGACGTTGTGACGTCACAACTTCCTGGCATTATGTGGGGGTGCGAGGCCGCCCGGGACTTTGAGAGTCCTGAGCCGGGTGATCCTGGCACTGGAATAACCAGTGTGGCTATATGCAAACGGTCTGTGCTTGGGGGAAACAACTGCACACTTCCCACATTTCAACAGACAACACATGCACCCAATGGATCTACCTTTATAATGACCTACCCTTTATTAGAATACCCCTGCTCCTGATTAACACCACAATAACACAGGTAATCACACACCCATATATACGTGAACAGTTTTCATGGTTTGTGAATAGAATATATTCCAGATAAGATATAGGATATCACATAATTTATAAAGACTATAGTTTATACAACTGTCTCTGCGTGTGTGTGTGCGTGTGTGTGCATGCGTGAGTAGGTGTGTGGGTGTGTTACTTTACATTTGCTTTTGAAAGTAAATTCCATTTTTGAAGAAAAAAGTTTGGTCAACACTTTAAAACATTATTTGTGGGCGCCTTCACAGCAGTAAAAACATTCACCATTACCATTATTATTTTATCGTTCCTTTATGCTTCACGTCGAGTATTATTTCATGGAAATTGCTCAAATGAGACCTTAGAAACAGAAGGTTTAAATATAACAGAGTGAGGTAAATGTTTAATTGTATAGGACAGCTTGAAGAGCTTGCCTGATTTAGACTTCTGTGGTACCGTTTGCTTTACAATAGCCTCCCAGTAATTCTCTCTGAAATTAGCTCTCTGCATGCACCGCAATAGCACTAATGTTAGAAAATAAAATTCTAGATTTCTTTAATTCCTTTGTACCACCAGTTATTATGTTGTTTAGCTCACAGAAACAATTATTTCTTTTTTTTTTTTTGTTTTTTTTTTTATNTTTTTGCAAAATGACTACTTTCAGGCACAGCTAAGTGCAACTGTCAAAAGTTTAATGAAAGTCTATTATATAATTACAGACGTGTAAATGTTGGAGTGGTAATGAGCAAAAATAGCTGGTTTGTAGCAGCTCTAAAATTCACTTACTGTTTAGGGAATGACTTATTAAAATCATGTTGGACCAGCTTCCAGACTACTGCAAATTCTGTGCTCAGAGCTCATCAGCTGCATCAATATCTGAATTCGGATCACCGCAATGTTCAGTTTATTGTACGTGTGAGGGGAAACCATTTTTCTTGTGAGCATGGACACCCGGAACAACAATTAACTTTTCTGCCCTGCCCTTACTCAAAATGAGTAGAACTGCAGATAGTATTTAAGTGTTTATCTAAGCCCTTACTGTAAATACATCCCCACCGCGACCTCCTACCATTATTAAAGTGAGCATTCGCTCATGTCGAAAACAGCAATTTTGTCTATGAAAATATTGGATTTTGTTAATTCTTTTATTATTTAATTTTGTTTAATGTATCAATTCGGGAAATTATGAATTACTTTGGAAACTATGATATTGAATTGTTTTAAACAAGAAAAGTGAAATTGGACTAAAAGGTTACATAAGCTCTAAACTACATTTACTGACAGACAAAAACAATTGACTTTGATAAAGTTCATAACAGAATATAAAATGCATCAGGTGCCTTATCCCTACTTTGGAACTTATCCCTGGGTGGCAACTCTGGTTACATTTGGTGCAAAACAATCGCACAACTTAAATCCAAGATGGTGGACGCATCACTTCCAGTTTCCCAAGATGGCGGATGCATCACTTCCAGTTTTCAAAATGGATCACAAACTGAACACAGAGATCTCTGCCAGACTGCCAGCTACTCTTGCCTGCTCTTACTCCATGCCACCTCCTGAGGGCACGGACAGGTATGTCTTGGTGCTTGTGGGTTGTGTAGTATGAAGAAACCACAATCTGTTATGGGTTTAAGAGTGTTTGTATGCTGGGTGAGGGGTGGTTGCAGGACTGTGTGTACTCTTGGCTAAAGATCTGGAGGGGGATATAGATACAATTTGGCAAGGTGCAAGTCTTCAAGATATTTATGACATGTTTTGTCATGGCAGACATTGTGGAACCAGGCCAGGGATGGACCAATGAGAAGGAGTGTTCAGCCATAGAAATTCACACAGGACTTAAGGAAGTGAACCATGGGGAGGGAAAGAGTTGATTTGGTGTAGGAGGGCTAGCTTTTACCCGAGTCTGTTGCATGGATTCTGCCTGTTGAGTTTACTAAAGGTGAAAATAATGAAACTGAGAGGCGAGGAGTATGTATGTATGTATGTATGTATTTATTTATGTATGTATGTATGTATGTATGTATGTATGTATGTATGTATTCATACATAATCATATGCACATACACAACATTTTGGTAACAGTGACATTTTACAGTATGGTCATGCTAATAAAACTCCCTTTTGTTCAAGGGTATTGTCTTCCCCTTGCACAGAGCCACCAAGAGAAATTTCGGGGCCCAAGTGCAACAAGTTCATGGCCGCCAGCAGTAAAGGGGGTGTGTAAAAACCATTGAGGGTGCGAGTGTGGCTTCAGTCTTCCTGTCTCTCCACTTGTGTGTCTCCAGTTGTTCAACCCCAACCTATCCCTTTAATGGACATAAACAGAGTTCACTTACTTTGCCGCCTTCCCTCTGCTGACACATCACAAGATATCTACATGTACCAGGGAATCAGAACCAGTGCCGGCCCACTTCAGGCCTGGGCCTTAATAATGTATACCCCCTGCATCTGCACCTCCCGCTTATTCTGACACTCTAATCGTAGTGGACCAATATGAAAGAATATCTGTGTGTGGCTTTAATTCTAAACTAGTAGTATGACTCTCTGGTCAGCTGTTATGAATAAAAGAACAATGACTTCTAGTGCATTGGAAATAGTAATATAAATACCTTAGTAAAGTTACTGTAACTACACCATGAAAACTTTTTCCTTGCTTGAAACAAAAATGCTTTAATTTAAATTTAGAAAATTTAAATTAATCTCCAAAGAAAAAAACATAACACATTTACATATTAGTTCGCCAAAAGAGAAAAATATATATAGTGTTTGTTACAAAAGAAACAGCTGTTAAGAAAATTGGCAAAAGCTTTAGAATGTAAGGAACACATTATAATATTATTTAAAAAGAGAAAATGTACATAAAAAAAATAAGGCTTCCATGGTTTTTAAATGAAAAATGAGAAAGCAATTCCTTTATTAGTTTAAAATAAAGGAGGACTTCTTGAATAATCTACCTAGACCAGGGCTCAAAGTGGGGGTGTACACGGGGGTATGCCATACCGGCAGTTGTCCCACTGATGAAAATGATAAGCAACAAATCTCCATTGACTTCTATTATTTTCTGTTTTTCCATATCAGCATTAATCGCTATGGAATCCACAGGGAAAAAGTCCCTGAGTGATTGCGCCCAGAGTGATTGCGCCCTGAGTGATTGCGGCCTGAGTGATGACGCATGCCCATAGCCTTCACCCCACTCAGAGAAGCTATGACGTCATCTCACATATCATCTGCATTCATTTGGCAAACCAACTGGAACCTTTCAGGACAGGATGGGTAAATAATAATAGAGAAATTATAGAGTTAATTTAACCAGATACGGCCCTTGGCATAGGCCGTATAGGCGGCCACCTATGGGCCCTCAGGATCACCGTGCCTCCAGTATACATCATTCGCACAATGTACTATAACTTCACTTTACAGCTCTGTAAAAAATACTGTCATTCATACTGCTAAGACCTCTACACTGACATACAACTGTCACCACTACTGCCACTAATATTATTACTACTATTACTATTATCAATATTATTATTATTATTATTATTATTATTATTATTATTACCAATATTATTACTATTAATGTGCATTTTAAATAATGTGGATGTGAATAATATTATTATTCAAATATATTTATATAAATGTGTGTATATATATATATATATATATATATATATATATATATATATATATATATACACTAGGGCCTCCCCCAAAGGAATCCATTTTTGCCTAGGGCCCCACTAAACTTAGTTACGCCTCTGAATGTAACCCTATGCGGTAGCAGCTGCCCTACACCAGTAGAACAGAGAGGAAATTACCCTAGTCCCTCACAGCCCTATCAGTATTTTATTTTTATCGAATTTTATTTAGTAAATAGAGCCCTAGGACCTGTATCTTTACAGTAGACCTACCAATGTGATTAACTTTCTCGAGATCTCTAGAAATGTGTCGGGAGGCTGCACTAATGCTTTGCAGTCACAGGTTGTCCTGCCTCTGACAATGGAAATCTTCTGCATTGATAGCTGCTACTGCTGGGGGGCGGTGCTAGGTCTGTGGACACGATAGACGAGACCTAGCACTGCTCGCCGGATCACATCATCACATCAAGTCGTAATGTGACATGATGACGTAATGTCACATTAAAAACCTGTTGAGGAGGGGACTTTTTTCACAAAAATTTTACTGACAGCATGGCATGTAAGCATATTAGCAGGCGGTATTTTAGAAACATGATAAAGTGTGACATCTGTAGGTATGTCCGCAAGTTTACAAAGCAAGTAAACATTGTAAACTATGTAAACAAACACAAGAGGACACACAGTATAAAGACCCACATATACACATTACAAACACTCATATAAACGTATTTGTCAGAATTTTTCGATTACATAAAATATGTGAATTTACGGTGTTAAGCACCACCTTGTTCAAGGAATATTCTCATTTTATCATATTAATTGAATAATACAAATATTTGAAAACATGCTTTATTCCCCGTTTTGAGATAATACATAGTTGACAATTGCAGGCACTTTTCAGATATTAAGTTTAATGTAATAATGTATGGTAATGATCAGTTACAGGCACCGTGGTAGAAAAAAAGGAGTTTATCAGGTTATACAGGTGGCAAGTTTTGAAATGCACTCCGTTAAAATCCTGTAAATGCAGGCTTTCAAAATGAAATAATGGGTTCCGCTTCTATACATACATTTGAAGGGCAATATCTCTTTCAGATTAACTAATTTAAAATAATTCTGTTTATATTGTGTTCATTTATGTTTTCATGACTGTAGCACTAATAGTATTAAAGTGTATGAAATTGAAAAGAAAATATTTTCATGGCAGAATGATAAGTGTGGGCAGAGGGAATAGTAGCTCACTTTCTATCTAAAACCACTAATTTAATACTTAATTATGTTTTCCACATTGCCTGCTAAAATATCTCTTTGCTCCTTCATAGGGAATATCTAATGAAATGGTTCAATGTGTTTATATAGTAGTTTGACGGGACCAAGATAAATGCTGCTGTCTGATTGGCTGCTATAAGTTACAGTATTCAATTTATCCCTCCAATGTAACCACTGAAAGTTCTTCTGACACGGGTGGAATGTCCAAGTTTTGATCCCTACATTCGGTTCCGCACATGCAGTCCTATGCGTAGGCATGGTGCATGGAATAAGATCAGCAGGACAAGTTCTTAGATTACCACACTGTATAATTTAAATTACGTTGTCTAAGAGTGGTCCAGATATAAATGTAAGTTTGGCTTTGGTTCTTTACAGTATGATCATTAACATGCGATCACTTAATAGCGACACAATGAATTTAACTCACATGCTTTGTCTCTGTGAAAAGCCTTTATCCGGCAAGGTTTTTGCAGACTACATCGCAGCCACTACACACCAGCGCCGAAAAAAGCCTGCCTGATGGAGTGACCAGTCCTGCAGCACAGGATGAATTGGTGTTTTTGTAACCTCAACCATTCTCATAATTCTAACTCTCCCCTTTCTATACCCTACCTTTCATTGCCCTCACCCTAACATGGAGGAGTAAGCAATACAAGTGTACACCAGACCTTATGGTTGGGTTACGGTATTACATTATCTGCTGCCGGAATGGAGGAGAAGGAAATACAAGTGTACACCAAAGCTTATGGTTGTGTTATGGTATGTCACTAACAAGTGCCCGAATGGAGTGAAATGAAATACAAGTTTACACCAATCCTTATGGTTGGGTTATGGTATGCCACTACCTGGTGCCCGAATGAAGGCGTTAGAAATACAAGTGAACACCAGACTTTATGGTTGGGTTACGGTATGCCACTACCTGGTGCCCGAATGAATTGGATAGAAAAAAGTTTACACCAGACCTTGAGGTTGTGCTATGGTATGCCATTACCTGGTGCCGGAAAGGAGTAACGTTATGCCACTTTCCTGGGGCAGGTGGTCAAAGATGATCAGTTGATTTGTTAGCGTGTAAGTGAGCGCCATGGACAAGGCAGTGAGTCGTGTTAGTCGTGTTAGATTGACATCTATGACGATTCCTGTCTGCTATTCAACACAGATTTACCTAAGTATAAGCAACCAATTTCAATTCAGCCACCAATTTATTAACTACGTCCCCTTTATTTAAACCAAAATACAAGTCTCGGGGGGTCTTTATTTCATTAAGGTGTGCATGATTGAATGAAGTGAATCATCAGCTGTTTGCCATTTAAGAGTTATCGCAAAGGTGTGTATTCAGCTTAATGCGTATTGATGTTATTCTTCTCCAGTAGCTTCTGAGACAGTAAAGTATTTGAATTCATTTGAAAGGTTAGCGTACAGAATTACTCTTTTTTTTTTTTAAAATAAGACAGAAATTACTATAGCGTGCATCAATTCAATGCCTGCCCAAAATAAGTTCTATGTGGGAGGAAAGGACAAAGGATCTTATGGAAAGGGGAAAAGAGACATTGAGTACTTTCCTTTCACAGAGAATGACTGCACAATAATTCGTTACCAGTGTATACATTAATTACAAGGAGTTCAACTAATGAAGTCTCACACTAGTTAATTGTTGTACATACTGTTCAAATCACTGTGCCTTGCTGCAAAAATCCACAGGGAAAATGTACATTAAAAATAAAAATATATATTAAACAAACATATATATATATATATATATATATATATATATATATTCTGCCTCCTCAGCCAACATCTTACAGAATATCAGTGGCAAAACTATGCAGTTAACACAAACATATATACAGAATAAACTGGAATATTGGTCAAGAGTGTTGTGTTGTTTAATGGCAAAAACCTGGAACTCAAACATCCAAAATACACATATTAACGGCACTAAATAAGAAACTACAAGAACAAAAGGGATCTAGGAATCAGTTTCATGTTACCTTGAGGTAGCCAGGCAATGAGAAAAACACGTCAGAGGTCGCACCTGAAATTTTGTGCCCATAGTAATTAGGGAGCTGATTTAGGGTTTCTGGTGGCCGCGTTGTGTATTGAGCACAGGGAGAGGGACAATAAGGGCACAGAGGAAGGCTTTGTGCCGCCTCTGTGCGATTCAAAGCCCATCTGCACATGCGCAGGCGGAGTCGATGGTTAGAATCAGATCCTAGATGTATATTGAATGTTATGCTTATTGTTATCGTATTGTCTACATTTTATTTTATGGCCACCATCTATAATTTTAGTTTAATGGTAGTATGATTCCCTTAGATACCAAATTTAATATACAATTACTAATTTCATTAAATTAAATGCGATTATTCCACAATCAAGTCTCTCTTGATATTTCTAGTTAAAATCAAGGGGGAGTGTTACATATTTAAACAGAACATACCATACATGGGACGTTTAGCTCAATTCTTGTGGTCCAAACGCTGAATTTCTTTGAAACTAAATAGCAACAATAAATCACCTTTATTTAGAGAGCTTTGGAAAGTATTTACCAATGAACATAAACACTTATTTAATATACATATATTTTAAGCAAGAATTCATACATTGTGGATCCATTCCAGGGGCAAACGTAAATCCTCACTAGCCCTGTGTGACATACAGTATATGCAGGCACACACAGCAGTACCAATGGCTTCTCTGCAAGTATAGAAAATTATGTATGGATATGTGAACATATACATTTTTAAAGAACTGGGTAGTACACTATAATATAGAGGGAAAAGATTATCAGCAGTGCAAATCATTACTTAATCATTATAAAATGTGGAATTTATTATAAAAAATTATATATAAAATATTTTACACTTACGCAATACACCTTCAATGATTTTATAACCTTTCAATTGCATTTGGAATTTAAACTTCTAATACAAGTGTTTTCCATCTACAAAATAAAAAAAAAAATCCTGTTATTTTGGAGGTCTGGATCAATACATATTAACAGGGGACACTTAAACGCAATTCATCCACTTTCGTATCCTGTGCATATGCTTACATGGAATGCATTATACTCCAAGTTTAAAAGCATTGATACTTTTGCCAGCTTATAAAAAACGAGCCCGAATGTGATTGCAAGTGGGTGTGACTTAGTAGTGCAGTATATGTGTACTAGCTGTCTCTGCAGACCCTCCAACATTATCCCTCCCATTAGGAACAAAATACTCCGCCCCTGAGTTTCCAGCTGTCACTCCCCTGGTTTTAATGAAATAACTGATGTTTGAGCAACATAGGTGGTAATATAGTAACTGATTATATTAGTGTAAACTAAACCAAATCCATTTTATGAAAACAGGAGTTTAAGGAGTTAAGAGCAATCACCAAAGGTGTTGCTATCACAATCTTGCAATGGGTATCCCCATGCATTTAGCTCTTGGGTTCTGCTCTTATAATACTCAATTACTCTTCACTATTGCAGAGATAGATTATATTCGCACACATTTTTGTTTACAATGGGGGACTAAAAGGTTCTCTACAGAGGCAGCCATCTTTTGTAATGTAAGTTTCATTAGTTTCAGTGTCATTTCTGAGGTACTTCATTTGCGATAACATGAAGCTTTATCAATATTCATGAGATACTCGTTACAATTGATCTGTTAGACTGCACTCAAAAATCATTCACCTTGTATAAAGGATGTCACTACTATTGGTGACAGGCTCCCTTTAAATTATATATATACATTTATTGATTCCTGTTCTCTCATTTATCCAGATAGTAAAATATTTTAAACCAAATATATCAGCATAGCCAATGTATTTGTATGACTTATGCAGTAAGCAAAACCTACTATCCCAGTATAACATGAGCATAGAGTATAAATGAAACAAGTACAGATTTCAACTCCTGTCATATTCCATGGTGACCTAACAAGACCTAACAAGACTTGTATAGGATCATTATTCAACACATAATTGCATATTTACTGTATTAAAAGACAAATCACTAAAAAGCAAAGGTTTAGTTATTTTGTCTTATGTTTAAAGATAAATGATTTATTAAAAAATAAGACAATGAGGGAGTCTCATCAAATGAAGCAACATTTTCCCTTAACCCCAAGCCTTATCCTATTTCTCCTCCTAACTCTTCCCTTCCATCACCCTAGCCTTCCCCTCCCTCTTAACCTTAACAATCCCCTCAGTGCAGCCTATCCCTATCCTACCCTACCTACAGCCTAATCCTAACCTTCCCCTTCTTTGAACTGTTCCCTCCCCAAAGCATAATCCTAACCTTCTCCTTTAACCCTCAAACCCTCCTCTTATATTAACCGTCCCCCTCTGCAGGCTAACTATAACCTTCCTCTTCTATGAACCATTCCTTTACAGTATAAACCTAACCTTCCCCTTCTATCAACTGTTCATACTTTTATACACACTTGCCTCCATTTTGGTGATGCCTTCGTCTTCTGTCGTCCCATTAGTTATTGAGCATCTGAGCCTTCAGGATGAATATCTATTGCAGTAATAAACAGGTAACTTGCTGCATAGGCAGCATTGCCTATGTTACCTATGAGACCACACTGCCTGAGCTGCCAGTGTTATCTAGCCCTTGTCTGCAACTCTCTGGTTGCCAAGCATTAACTCTTGTCTGCACCTCTCCGGTTTAAGTCGACAATTATTTTCCACAGAGCAGTAAAATGAAGTGTGTGTTATAAATGTAAGCAAAAAGAACTTTGGTTCTTGTCACCTTTCTGACTGTCATATACATTAGCCCTACTTACTTTTTACTTACCTCTTAATATATTGTTACAGTTTTTTGATCTTGCTTTCTGGTCCCCATCAAGCAAACTGTATTCAATAAATTCAACATTTAAACACATTTTAGTTGTATGTGCTTCATTTCATTAAGGAACCACAGGTAATAAGTTTAAGTTGTATTGTCTTAATAACCCTTAACTTACTTTCTGTCCTTGAATAATAAATAACTATATATTTCTGCAATAAATAACAATCTCATACTATATGTGCTAAAATATCACTGGAAAAAGTTTGATATAATTTCAAAGTAACATGAAAAACAACTATTTAAAATGCTTAAGACATTTAGGAGTAAATTTATATTCTGGACATACTGGACATTCTCCAGTATGCAACAAGAAATTGGGAGCTAGAATCTTATTGGTTTCTGTGGAATACATCTCCACTTTTCTATTCCTGCATTTAAGAATATGTAATATAAAGTATTAAGCATTCAGCTATATTAGCATTCAGCTAAAATTGTAAATCTCCACCCATGTTTATATGCTCTGACTGAAGAGTGTGATTTATGCAAATTGCGTCCCAAACCCCACCCCTGAATGGAAAACACATACAATTGCTCTGAATGAATGGGTGTGACGTCATCAAGTTCACCCAATCATAATACCAATCGGGTCTGGAGTCAGTGATATACATTAAATCTCTGCCTCCACCTCAGTTCCTGGAGATTTGCAAACTTTGTCAGGATACCCAAAAGAATTGCCTGAAATACGTGAGTCTCTGGAGATTCAGGGACAGATGGCAATCCTGATGCATACATTTGCTGCAATTTGTCCGCATGGCCTGACATAAGAAGTTTGATCTAAAAACTATATGAACTTCCTAAAATTTTCACCAAAAAACCTTCATTCTAGTCTTGGAAATTGGACAACCTATCCATTATGGCTTCCTGGGAATGACAAAACTTTGACATAGGATATATAACTCTATATCCTATATCTCTCTATAGCCCTTCTACAGCAGCAGTAGGGTTCCAGTGACAGATCTATATCCAGTCTTCCTTGTCACCCCCGAAACTCGTGAAGGTTTCTGAACTTGCCCTAACCCAAGTCTACCCAAGTGTAACTCTAACCCTAAACCTAATTTTAATATTAATTTGAGTACTTACCTGTCGTTGCCACAAGTTCAAGTTCCAGGTATACAGTCTCAAGACACGGTCAATGTAACAGACGCAAACATCAGTTATGGCGATGTAGTCGGAAAAACAGCTCAACCAATCCTACAATTGTCAATCCTTCAAAAGGCGGACACTTTCACCTTACTGAACGTGACACAGATTTGTGACATTCATTTATGTTAATATAGTTTTCCTAATTAAGAAAAATGAGGAGCTAATTAGAAATGGGTGAAGAAAAGTTTTATTTTCAAACAGTTTATTTACATATTCAGACCCATAAATGTCAAGAAAAGCTGTGCGACATGTCAAAGGTTTTTTATTTCCGCTATATTCATGTTATAGATCTTAAGCGTATGTGAAGTTGCTTCACTTAAAAATTAAAAATGATGGTAAAAGTTTAGTTAAACAAATGAGTGAATAAAACCAGATTTCAGAGTCTGCTAGAGTGCAATTTTCATTGCTATTAACGTCTGATATTCATGAACGTATTAAGCACTGGCTAAAGATTCTACATTTCTTTTTTATGAAAATGACATCTTTTCCATTTGCAGAGAAAAATCTCATATATAAAAATTCCTAGTAGATTCAATTTAATTCAGGATAGCCCATTAAGCAGTATACACATAGTGAAGGATTTCTATAAAATGAAAAACCTACATCTTAATTTTATCCTTGAACTCTTATTCACATGCTAGAGAGACTTTTTTTTTGTTGTCGAAATGACTGTGCGCTCATGTTCAATGCGATCGCGAAACCCTAAAAGCACTAATGAAATTGTCATGAAAGGTTATATTATGGCCACACTAGAATACTTACCAGAAGTTCTTTCAGCACTTTTACAACAGCCTTGGTTTTTAACAGGTGCTTGCTGCAGAACTTTTTTAGTGGGTCATGGATCTGCGTTAAATGACACTGGAGAGAAATAGCAGTGGGGAGCCAGGTAATGCTGTCCCCCCCCCCCCCCATCACAATCTATTGGAGATGTGTGACACCAGAATGCCCTGTTCCCATCAGAGCATCTCTGTTCACATAGAGAGTAGAAATTTAGAAGTAGTGGCTTGGACCTAAAGAAGTGGAAACATAGAAAATAATAAAAGTCAATGTAGATTTACAGTTCTTCAAATAAATTGTAAAGTATGACATGCCCCCATACACAAATGCACTTCCAGCCTGTATATAAAAGATAGCTGTATTATATGGAACCCTATAATGGGGTGCATATAAGGTCGTATAATGGGGAAACATTTGCATATAATTAAAACGAATATCTATCTATCTATCTATCTATCTATCTATCTATCTATCTATCTATCTATCCATCTATCTCATATCTATTTAACTCATATCTATTTAACTCATATCTATCTATCTATCTATCTATCTATCTATCTATCTATCTATCTATCTATCTCATATCTATCTATCTATCTATCTATTTATATATCTATCTATCTATCTATCTATCTATCTATCTATCTATCTATCTCATATCTATCTATCTATCTATCTATCTATCTATCTATCTATCTATCTATCTATCTATCTAGTGGAAATTTTCACCTAGACAAAAACATGTTCAGCTGAAGCAGAGTCAAACAATTGCATTGTCTAGCAAACAATTTAAATGTAAATCTAGTTATTGTCATCTGTGTTGAAGCAAATTATTTTCCCTGCATGCATATAATTCAAATAATACGAGTACACTTGAAATGGTTTTGTCCAGGTGTAAACTTTTACCTGTTTTCCTATTATTTTCAAATTCTAGATATGGTCCAAGAGGATTAATTGCTAATAAGAACGATATGTAAAAGTAAGCATATGTTATATTAATTAGATGCGTAACAAAGTTTCTCTGAAGAAACTTTTACAAACTCGTGTCATTGTATTGAAGTGTAATAATTGTATTGCAGCACTGAAAAATACATTCCTGTTCAGAACAAGAACATTGTGAGCTTAGGATGTGCTTATTTAATCAGCCATATACACCGTGATTGATACAGTGACAAAGCGAATGTTAAGACACCAAAAGTCATTTTTTTTCCGATATGTAAACAGCTTGATAATAATTCTGGGGGTGAAGCATTTTTTGGAGTCATGGGGAGAATGAAATCCCATCTCATGTCATGCAGTGCAAATATTTTTCTGCAAAATAATGGCATTTGGAAAGTAGCATTTAGCTTCTATGACAACACCGCTTCTCTACTCTAATACTATTTGCAACAGATGAAATGCGCCTACTCTGAAATGCAACACGACTTTAGCACAGGTATCTTTCCACCTGTAAACTCATGTCCATCGGCACAACTTTAAGCAGTTTTTTGGTGATAAATGACCTGTCCAAAAACCAATTCAATCTTAATAATAAATACAATAAATGCAGACTGGCTTGTTAGAAAATTGCATAGCAGCAAGCCGAACGCTACTGCTTATGACCTGCGTTGAAAGTTATACCCTTTGAATGTCACAATGGAAATAACCGGGAGATAGTTTTAATTTATGACGCTGAACGCATAACATCAGGCAAAATGTTAAAGGTTAACAGTATCAAAAGTAGAAAAAAGGATTAGATCTCACGGCACTGCTAAAAAGAGTTTAACAAAAAATATTTGCATTAACGCTACAATAAGAAATTAGAGTTAAAGTAAAGTAATATACTAAACAAATCAAGGCTCGAAGTAGGGATTGTAAGGTGGTGGTATGGAGTTAAACCCGCCCCTTACATAAGCCCCGCCCTCAGGACCCGAAACTAAAGTTTCCCCTTTCAGTGCTGAAGGGGAGGGGCTTAGAAAAGGGAGCGTGGCTTAGTGGGAGAAGTGCCGGTATGCCATACTGGCATATCCGGCCCACCTCGAGCCCTGACACAAATACATTATAATATCACATACAGCTATAAGAATGATTTTTATCTCCAGATTTGCAATTCAATATGTGACCTTATCCAACAGGTGCTCATTTATGACTCCAAACTGTCCCGACTTATCCATAATTATTTATTACCCATGTATCTTAAAGATATTGTAATTGTCAGGGCCGCTATCAGGGGGGACAGCTGGGCCTACTGTTCTGGCTAGTAATGGCCTCTAAGTGAGCTCCCGGGCCAAGACAGACGTTGTGACGTTACTTGGAGAAGGGGAACCTGGCAGTCCTGAGCCCTGCTATCACAGACGGGGGCCTTGGTCGTTGACATCTAACATATGTGGCAGGAACGTGCGTGGCCTTGCGCAGAAACCTATGAGGGCACACAGGAGAGGTGAGTGGGCAGGTCAAATCCCTGAAATCTAGGGTGCACCTCCGATGATGACCTTTTTACCTATTTACTAAGATCATTTTTAGGTGATTATGTGCTCTTCCAGTGAACACCTGGAGCAGAGAATTAATACTGACCCCGCCCCATGAGTAATAATAATACCATCTGAAACTGGCAATACGAGGAAAAGGGGGGTACATATGGAAAGACTGCTAGAATACTAATGGTGAAGTAATGGAATAAAAATGTAAGTGAAGTGGACTGAGGAGTCATACATTAAAAAACAAGTAAATAAAATTAATGAAAGAGTTAAATATATCTGACCAATATGAAGAGTCGTCACTGAAGAACTAGTCCCGGTACATGAGCAGTAGTATTTAGTGTGGGACTCTGGGAAATTTTTAGTTCAAAATTGAGTGTCAAGACTCCGAGAAACAGTCTACAATGAGATGGTAGACCATAGTTGGGATCTTGTGCATTAGTGAATATTGTGGTCAAAGTAGCCAGGCAGCGAGGTGAGGCAAGTGTGGCTACCTTAACTATCGTCCAGAGGATTCGTTTTAGTAAATAGAGCCCATAATCTACTAAGAAGTATACACTGGGCTAATAATAAGCGTTATTATAATTTTATCGTCATGCAAGCGGATCAGCAAAGCCCATAGTTTACTGGACATTGTGGTGTGCCATGCTGTTATTGGTGAGAGCTCTTTGTCTATTTGTTGCCCTGGATAATAATCTGGAAGGATGATGTCATTACTGTTCATTACTGCTGTTTTGACAAACTCAAACTCGCTTCATTTTTGACTGATCTCTGGTAAGGTTTGCCATTCTTACTTTGCTTAAAGTTGNTCCCTCTAGCCCGACTTTTAAGATACTTTGTAATAAGTTTGATAGATACACAAAGAATTAATCATAACTGCCTTGCAGGTCCTTCTCTAATAACTAATGCTGGCAAATGCGCTACTTCGGGAAAGTTGCAATTACCCCTCATGGGTCTCTAACAATTGCATGGCATAGTGATGTGTAGCTGATAGTCGGATGTATTGCCAGAAGCCGAGGAGCAGAAGACCAGGTTGCAGGGACCAAGCTGCTTTTTACATCTAATGTCTGCACTGGCACTCAAGGGGTCAGCCCAAAGGCTCTCTTTCTCTCCTGACTACCTTTATGGTGCCTCATGCCACTCTGTATACCCGGTACATGGTTGAGATTCAATGGTCACCACACATTTGTTCTTTGACTGCTGCCCACTATTTCCAATGTACTTGAACACTTGAAAAATGTAGCTTGATTATATTCATCTATAGAACTGTGAATGTGATGGCAGCAGAGTGACGCGAAGCGCCTGGAATGTACAGTGCAGATATTACTGACATGTAAAGGCACAATATGTGCAAGGTAGGTGTGCTGTCATCTCGTAATATATTTTGCAATGTAGTAATTAGTCATTATGTAATATGCCTCTAAACAGGACAGTGGCACAATGAACACTATAAATTGCTTCTGTCTTCTTTGTTTCTTTAAACTCTTTCTTCCTCTCTTTTTAAGCCGAAGGCTGTAATTATATTAATTTCCTGGACATCTATATTGCTTTCTCCATCCACCAATTACATCTACAATATAATATTCTCAGTTCTTCATAATACTATATTGTATCCGGAACCTAATTCCTTTTCAAATGTCTCACATTTGGGGCCCTACTAATTATGACTGTGAGGGATAACTTTTCAGTGTGAGGCTTCTAATGATTTCTGTAAAATCAATGTACAATTCAAATTAATTGCGATTACTTGAAGGCACAAAGTGACACCCTGACAAACTGCTACAAAGTGAATTTCAAGATATTTTGATTAGAATTACTTACAGCTTTCAAACATCTTGGAGATTTAATTGGACAGGTGAGAGTTGCAATAAGTCTTTGATAGATTTTCCAGATGACATAGGTTCATGTACTGATTCTGTGTATATGGAAAATGTATACCAGGCATGTTCACAATGCAGCACATCAGGGGGTATATTTACTAAGCGATGAGATTTGAAAGTGAGGATGTTGCCCATAGCAACTAATCAGATTGGAGTTCACATTCTCCAGTATGTAAAATGAAACTGAGAGCTTGAATCTGATTGGTTGCTATGGGCAACATCCCCACTTTCAAATGTCACTGCAATCTCGCCGCTTAGTANATTTACCCCCAGGTGTAAAACCGCTATGCGTATACTATTGTAGTTTCAATACCCCTGGATTCATATTCACTAAACTGTGGGGGTGGAAATTTGNAGATGTTGCCCATAGCAACCAATCAGATTTCAGCTGACATTCTCAGGTTTGTAAAATGACTGACAGCTAGAATCTGATTGGTTGCTGGGGCCAACATCTTCACTTTTCCAATCCTGAAAGTTTATTGAATATGGGCACTGGAGTGCATACTTCCCAACTCCAAACTTTCCGGGGGTCGAGATCGGGACACATAAGTCCTGCCCTGGACCCGCCTGACTATGCCCAAGCACCGGCCCGGTTCAGCCCAAGTGCCGCCACTTTTAATGCCACAACCGCGGCACATATTCAAATTAAACAACTTAAACATATGAAACAAAGTTCTTCCCCTGAGCGGGACAAACTGGGAGGCGAGAAGGACAGCAAGACAATTCCCCCAAAAGCTGTACTGTCCCGCTGAAAGGACAACTGGGTAATAGCCCTCTATGTGAACAGGGTGTTATTGACATCTATGATACAATTATGAGCAGCAATACTAAGCTGGAGGGAGTGATGGAGGATGTACCTACAGCATTGTACCGCTGTTCAAAAGTGGATCATAGATGTCAATCAGTGCAATCCTGGACTACTATAAGTTTCCCTCTGGTTTCCTCCCACATCTTAATATGCATGTGTGTTAGGGAATATATACTAAAAGCTTCAATGGTGCAGGGACNCATGTGAATGATTTAAATATTCTTTTCACAGCACTGTAGAATTAGTAGAGGTATATTAATAATAAATGAAGATGCGTAATCATGCTTGTGTCTTCATTATCTATTAAATATGCTGAGTTCTTTAATCAA
>JABWIB010001464.1:9393-22634 GCA_016617825.1 Platyplectrum ornatum | reverse complement strand
CACTTTTAAGGTCACCAGGGTCAAATTAAAAATAGAGCTAATGGGAACGCAGTCCCAGAACTCCATCGGGAAATAGGTCCATCCAGAAAATCTAGGTAATGAGTTGACTGGCTGCAAGGCTTTCCCCCTCAGTGATACCATCTTACCAGGAGGTCCTCCACCTTGACCTCAGCAACCTCACCNGNTTCTACAGCAACCACTCNANCNACCAAAACTAGACCACCCCCGCATNTGGAAGGTGGTCACCTATAGGACCCAAGTGCTAGGGTGTAAGATCTGTGCAATAAGATTTGTCCTGCCCCAGTTCCACCAATAAGTTCCTGAAACCTTATTTGCTGACCTTTCACTGCTACCTCCCCACTATGCTCCACCTAAAAGAAAATCAATTAGAAAAAGAAGAAAAAGAAAACCCAAATCTTAACTCTATAATGAGAGGCACAGTTTAATGTTACACAGTGGTATACAGTGGAGCGGTACAGTGTGATAACAGTNCCACATTGTGATGAATTAGCCAGCCTGTGAGGACGCCTACCACTCCTCTATAGAATGGTGGTGTCTCCTCTCTTATGTGAACTGGATCAGGGGACACCTGGGGGCTTGGATGATTGGGAGGAGAGGAACACCAGCGTTCAGTTCTGAATCACGCCAAACCCAACTTTTATTCATGTGGCGAACTTTCTTCGTACATTNCTATCTCATTCATGTCATTAAAGTTTGTCTTTTGTTTAGTTTATAGCTTTTTGTTTCCTAATTTTTAGGAAACTAATATTTCTGTGTTTCTCTAGCACACATAAATACGAATAACACATCTTACATCGGCACTGTCAGAGATTCGCAGGCAATATTTGTTTATAGCTTAGTTGGGATTTTTTTATATATATATATTTGTGCATCATACATTTTAATTAGAAGATTTTACAGCCATTGTGTTTTCTCATGCTGCCAAGTGAAAATTAATGTTACTTTGCAATATNCAAGAAAGCAAACCTATCTCAGCAAAAGAGGCTATATCCCATAAAGTTATCAATGGAAAACGAGATTGGACCAAGGACGCTTATTTGCATGATTCTTTTATATCCAGTACTGCTGCTCTGTATGTAGGACACTTGATGCTGTTATTATACAAGAACATCAAGATTCCCTATCCGACCAAGATATAAAAGTTACAATGGTACGTTAGAGACGACATAAAGTGAAATCAAAGAAAAAACAACACACCAATAAAAGAAAAATAAAAGACATTAAAGAATTTCAGAACATTTCCTGCCGAGTCGCCAAGTTTTTATTTTAATCATTTTGTATTTGTACGCTTCTCTTTTTTTCTGTTGACGGTGAACATAACAAAAGTCAACCATTGCTTCAAGGCTGTGGAAACAGATAAACGGGTCCAAAACTTATATTACATTAGCAGGAAACTCATAGAAGCTGGGGTGAGAATTCAGTTCACTGGATAAAAAAAAAAAATACAGGAATGTGCGGAAAAACGTAAAACATATCGTTATGAATGCTTTTATGCATATGAATGCTTACGATAACTGGTAACCAGTTATCACATTTCTAAGACTTGGCCTGGGCCCATATTTACTAAACTGTGGAAAAATGGAGATGTTGCTCATAGAAAAAGCTCTCAAATTCCTATTAAATACTAAAAAATGTCATCTAGAATCTGAATGGTTGCTATGGGCAACACATCAACTTTTCCTTTCCAGCAGATTAGGAAATATGGGCTTTATTGATATAAGCATTAACATGATAAGGGCACTTTTATAATCAAAATGAAGCGTTTGATATTTAAAACCTCTCGGATCGGAGTCTATCACTCTACTCCGAGCAGTAAAACCTTGCCATCCTGAAGATTGTGAGGAGGGAGCACTCTAATATGAGTTAAAAATGGTGTTCCTTGTTCATATGAACAGGAACACCGCTGGACAACAAAAAAGTAAAAAAAAAATGAATAAATTAAAAATGATAAATTAATAAAAAATGCTTAACTGCTCCGATGTCTTTAGTCCAGTCCCCACATGCGCAGTAATTCTATGATGGAACTTACGTTCCACAATAGAGCAACTGCGCATAAGGCGGGACCGCAACTGGAAGACATCAGGAGGAGACACCACCGCCATCTAANAGTAGTACCCTACTTTTACCATTTACAGAGCAACCCACACCAGGGCCTAAATTTAATAAGCAGGGAAACTGCCGAGAGATTGAAAAGTGGGGATGTTGCCCATAGCAACCAATTAAATTCAAGCTCTCAATTTCATTTTACATACAGGAGAATGTGAGTTTTAATCTGATTGGTTGCTTTGGGCAACATCCCCACTTTTTGATCCTTCTGCAATCTCCCTGCTTAGTAAATTTAGGTCTATGTAAACATGCTGGCCTGTATGCCTGGGCAAATGCTGAATTTTATACAACTGTTGCCTTCATTTGAAATGTAATATAGTTTTACCTAGGTATAATTTCCACCTGACTTCCCTTCATTTTCATGCTCTGGAGATGATTCAATCTAAGCCTAATCCTAAGATTCCCCTTCTATACGCCATCCCCTCCCCGTAGCCTAACCCTAACCTTTCCCTTCTATGCTCAACCCCAGTGGTTCCTGTGGTCCCCATAGGTTCTCCATAATTTTTTAAGGTATCCCTAAGAAAAAATATACCCCAATTAGAGCGCCACGGTACCCCAATAAGAGCGTCACTGCACCCCAATGAGAGCGTCACGGCACCCCAATGAGAGCGTCACGGCACCCCAATGAGAGCGTCACGGCACCCCAGGGAGCCTAGGCACCCAGTCTCTGTAATTCAACCCTAACCTTCCCCCTCAATGCTCCTTTCCCTACCTGTAGCCCAACCTGATTCCATAATGGGTAACACACATAAAATGATTGAGAACCACTGGGTTATAGAATTAAAAAAAAGTGATTTTTTAATGTGGAGACCTTGTGATACTTATATTATATTTATAATAAATAATTATTTATAATTATATTTATATTACAAACCATTTTCTGTAACATTATGCAGCTGGGACTGTATTGGGTTTTTCTTTACCAAACATCGATTTGTCCACCACAGTGTTAAACAAATGAATGTGCGTGTCACAACCCTTGGTATCCGTTAGCTATAAGTCTCAAATCAGCAGTTCATCCTCTGTGGAAAGGATTATAGAGTTCAGTAAGTGAATGGCTATGATTACTGCTAATTCACGACCTGAGTGAACCACTGCAATCCCTCAAAGTTTAAGTAGTACAGCCATCATAATAGTGTTGTTGAGGTCTAGCGATACAGTATGTGTGCTTTAACTATGGTTCATATGAACTGTATTCATTATGGAAAAGAGTAGAGAGCGAGAGCTATGCAAAGATTGATTTTTACTAAGCTTGTGCAAAAGTGCTATGTATGTGTACATTCAACTTTATGTGTAATGACCCATCAGATACACTTGTCTTGACAATTTATGCGGGATCGTCTCAGCTTACTACATCAGGCTCATAAGGCAACGCTAGAAACAAATTGCTATGGGTTAAACTGACTATACCCTAGGTCTGTGGTTCAAACACTTTCTCACTTCGGGGATGAATGTTTTGCACGTACCCCTACCATATGTTAGGAAGCAGATCCACAAGCACCATGGACCTGGGGCCGAACATTTTCGAGGGTCCATTCCAGTAGGTATGATCAGTGTTGTGTGAAATGGAAAATCCGGGGCTTATGTGTCCTGCGGCCCGGACCGTGTATGTTGAGAGGTATGGGAGAGTCGATTTCTCACATTCATCTGCATGCATTTCAATGTGAGGT
The DNA here is from genome assembly GCA_016617825.1 of Platyplectrum ornatum. Classification (NCBI taxonomy): domain Eukaryota; kingdom Metazoa; phylum Chordata; class Amphibia; order Anura; family Limnodynastidae; genus Platyplectrum; species Platyplectrum ornatum. The sequence continues at coordinate 18,837 of JABWIB010001464.1, read as the reverse complement.
CTGAAGATTGGCTGTATGTGTGGGCCTATTTTCAGATGGAGGCCTGGGGCTATAGTCTCATCCGCCCCATTGTTAATCTGGCCCTGGCCTTAGGTACTTTTGTGCAGCTCTGCATGAGTACGGAGGCATATCCGCACAGAGCATTTAAGCTGTATGGACATGTATCTCATCAACACAGGAGAGGGGAGAGACCAGGGCCTGAACAACCAATAGACAAATGTATGTAATTCAGGGCTCGAAGTGGGGGTGTATACGGGTGTATACCATACCGGCACTTATCCCACTGATGTAATTGAAATACTACAAATCTCCATAGACATCTATTATATTCAGTCTTTCCATTCCACCACTTCTAAATTTCCACTTCGACCACTGATGTAATTAGTAAGTGTGTGAATGCATGTACTTAGGTGTGTGTGTTTGTATGTTCGAGTTTGCTCAAATCTAATTAACAAAGACACAAAAATGTATGTGTGTGTGTGTGTGTGTGTGTGTGTGTGTGAAAATATAGAACATGGTAAAAAAAAAAGCTTAATTCGTTATTATTTAAGTTTTATATTTATTTATATATTTGTTTTTTGTACATATTAGCTATTACACAAAGTGATATACAACCAGTGCAAAGAGGATTTAATATTTGATTTAAAATTTATTATTTATATTTATTATAAATGTATATATTTATTATTATATTTATAATTTGTTTGTGACACTTCTGTATTAGACTAGGGCGGGTGGAACTTTATGGACTATCAGAACTCTGGAACTTTGTTCACGCACGGGTCTGTTTTTACGCACAAGAGAAGGGAGTTCACTCTCCTCTCCCTCCTCTACTTTACCTCTTAAATATTAACACTTAAATGTCCAGAAGATTACCTTATAGTCATTGCGCTGATTTGCAGATCAGCACATGAAGGTATGCCCCCTGTCCGGTTGGGTTAGTTAGCATGCCTACTCCTGCCTACAGTGCACAGATTAGGCACAGATATATGGAAGCCCGGTCCTTTGTACATTTTTAACCGTACGAATCTCAGGTTTCGTACACTTAAAAAAGTACAGGTAACATCTGCTGCACGCATTTGCAGATGTTACTGTTTAAGTGATCTACGCAGGAAAACTGTATGTATACTTTAATATGTGCATAAACTATATAGTCATATTAGACCGGTTTACCAATCACAGCAATTGCTTAACTGAGTGCGCGGTTATTGCCATAGTAGACCACACTCACCACTCCCCCATACATACAGGAGACTACTCCCCCATACATACAGGAGACCACTCCCCCATACATACANCCATACATACAGGAGACCACTCCCCCATACATACAGGAGACTACTCCCCCATACATACAGGAGACCACTCCCCCATACATACAGGAGACTACTCCTCCATACATACAGAAGGCAACTCCCACCATACGTACAGAAGACCACTCTTCTTATTTATTGAGGAATCTGCACAGGGAGCCCTACCTTAACTTCTTTTGCTTACAAGCAAGGCGGTGTGGAGGTCTGGCTAGTACATAAGGGCTGGACTACCCCCAATAACTGATCACCTTACTGGCTCCAGGTTTTTCCAAGTCTCTCTGGATGACTGTTATGCCAAGTGGTAGTAAGCCTACTCCTCACCACCTATAAATGAGCTGGCAAATGGAACAGTGCTTATCGTACCTAGACCATACCTCCCAACATCTCGCTGGGGGAACAGACAAGTCCTGCCCCTGACTCCGCCCATGCCCTGCCCCCTTTCTCCACTGTGATCATAGCAAATTGTAAAACGTCATTCAATTAAATGAAAAAAAAACATTATTACTTACCAGTTTGTCCCCTTAGCGGGTCAAACTGCTAGGAGGACAGTGGGACAGTTGCGCGGGACTGTCCCGCTAAAAATCGGAACAGTTGGGAAGTATTCCTAGACTGGTGCCTTGTGCCTGGTGCCACTGGGAAAGTGACCCGTCAAAATTTTACCAATCGTCATTATGAGCTTAAAACATTACGGTGTCAACATTCTAACTGATGACATTTCAATCGGCAAGGTTCAATAGAATTGAATGGGTTCATTAACTAATTAACTAGCCCATTTTCAACCGACAAAACAACTTGTCTTTATGCACATAGACGGAACGGGTCCCAAGAAAAAACCCAGGTCAAGTGACCCAGGTTTTTCCCAGGACCAACGCAGGGTTTTTACTTGGATTTTTCCTGGATCAGTGCAGTGGAAAAGGGGTTTCCCTTGAAAACATAGTGGGTTACAATACTCTACTCGTTTCAGTGGAAATCGGGTCAACCTGGCAAAACTCCCAGGTCGACATTTGGTCGTAAAGGGGTCATTCTATTTTTGACCTGGGTAGATTCCAGGGTAAAAAACCCTGGAATTTACCCAGGTTTTTGGTGGAAAGAGGTATTATTTAGAAAGCCTAATGATTTTGCCGTGTGCACGGAAACCAAAAAAATTATGAAAATGTAATGTTGTCCTCTTTTCAGGGCAAAGCGCATGGTGTGCGTGACAGTCATCCGAAACCGGGATTAGTAATAAGCTCTAAAAAGCATATAACAACTATAAAAAAGCATATAAAATGTGTTGCCGGATGGAACTTCTCAATGGTGCGAACCAGTGTAACTGAACTGAAAATAGAGGCACGCTGCCCTATCTACGTTATGTTTGAGATGCTTAATATAAATAGAAACTGAGTTGATTTGAAAGAGAGGCGAATTATCCCATGAGAACTGGAGGAATGAAACATCGCAACGAGATAAGCAATGTATGGAAATCATCCAGCAGACACAGCGCTGTGACAAGTGGACGCTAGAGGGCAGCTGAAGCGGAGAAGAAGAGGGTGCAATGCTGGAGCTCCCTCTCCGCAGCATCACAATCAGCTGCTTGCACAATAACATGTAGCAGGCTTTTGACTTGCAAGTAATTATCCAGCTTTAACCTGCGAATAGATGATTACAGACAAGCATTGCTTGAATACTGAAGTGCTCTCTGGCTCTGCAGAGAACTGAGCGTTTCAAAGGCAAACGTCTCCTCTAATATTACTGCATTCTTATATGTCTACAGATACCGGGCTGATCAAGGACCAGATACCCAGATCTGTATTTATTGGTTCTCAAAAGACGTATTAATCCACAACCCTATCCAGACATCTGTGTTCACACCTCCTCTTACAGAGGGGACATTCGACAAGCTACTTTAGGAATTTCCATTTGTTTCAAAGCTAGCCACCATTAGGGTATGCCACGCTTAGTGCAGAGGTATAAGGGATCAGGCTGTGTATTCTGGTATCGCTGAGTACTAGGTGTGTTTGTGGGGGGGGGGGGCTTCTGTGCGTAGACATCATTGGGTGTGCCAGGGCGGTGTTTGGGTGGAGATGGGTGGGGTTTTGTCAGGCAGGGGGCGGGGCATGTCTGTCCCGCTCTCTTAACTACAAATGTTGGCAGGTATGTATCCTGAATAACTAATCTGACCACTGGATATGATCATAATGCAGTCTGCAGTTACTGTCTATTCACAAAAATCTAAATACACACTAAAATTGGTCAAACTAATAAGTTACGTATTCGTAGACTTATTCCACGTACTATTGAACTTATTAGCGTAAATTTACAAGTGGGCAAAACCATGTTGAATTGCAGGGGGGGGGGGTAAATTCCACTAGATGCAGTATTAACAGCATTACAGGTGACAGATGATGTTTCCAGCACAAGTGTAATAACAGTGTAACAGTAACACTGGTCAGTATCTATATGCAACATGCAACACTGACATTCATTTTACACCCCCCCTACAATTTATCATGGTTTTACCTACTCGTAACTTTACACTTTTAAGTTCAATAGTACATGCATCCAGTCTGCATCCAGTCCACTGTCAGTGAGTTTAACAGCACTTAGAAAACCCATATCTTCATAAACACTGGTTTCTATATAATAGACTGTAGACTTTTATCTCAGCATGCAAGCCAATTAATTCAGTTTTGATATAATATACAGGGAAAATAGTGGGTGGTTGTGCAAGTAACACTTAAATTCTGAACGACATGCTTTTTAACTCTAATTTAAAGTTATGTTAAAAAAGAAAACTTCATACGGTAGTAATCTTCAGGTTACTGACCAGGAATATAAAGAGTCCTATAATGTAATCATAGATAAATAGCAGTTACGCTTCAAACACCAAATCAGGGCAGAACGAATAGCAAAAATACATCTCTACAGCAAATTAGAACAGAACATTTGACTTAACACTGATCACCCCCTGGTGGGATACTGCTTCAGCAGTGCGATGATATGGTGCCGGTCAGCCAATGGAACAATAGGTATCGTAATAGAAATCACATTTGCCTGTTATATTAATGAATTCACAGAAGTAAATAGAAAACTGCTAGATCGGTTATGTAGTGCCATGAGCTGTGTCATTCTAAAGATACATTGCACAGCATAGAATCTACCCCTTAATAATAAAAATAATAAGATTAATAATAATAATAATAGTAATAAAATAAAAATAATAATAATAATAAAAATAATAATAATAATAATAATAAAAAAAAAAAATATATATATATATATATATATATATATATATATATATATATATATCTGTCTATTGTGCCTCTGTCCTGGTAATGTAGAGCGAACATAAAGAGGAATGGATGCAGTACAGCGGGGGACATATAATGTTGTGGGTATCTTTACTACTTCAGGTGAGGTCTGATGTCTATTTCATAAAGAAGTGCAGTTAGCATATTTCAAAGGTATTACTCTAAAGTATGCTTCTAATAAGCACAGAATGAAATTCATCATACAGGGGACATACATAATGCAAGAATTCCTGTACCTCCCTGGGGATTATCTAACATTCATCCAAGTTCACAAGAAATTCATTAAATCATCCAATAAGTTGAACCATGATTTCCACCTCCACCTTAATCTCCAATGATATATATATATATATATATATATATATATATATATATATATATATATATATATATTGGATCAGAACTCAAGCTACTTGTGTAAGTCGATATTCTAAGATGGGACCATTTAAATCATACAGTAACGACAAGGCTAAAGCTGGGCATACACTATAAGGTAAATCATTCCTATCAATCGCCTGATTTTCAAAAAAAAATTGTTCAGTGTATGTGAACGATTTTTTTCAAATGATGGGCTGATATCGTTAAAAAACCATAGATTTAGGTAAAAAATTATTCAGTGTATGGGCACCTGCAATAATCCTGCCATTAACACCCACTTTAGAATCATAAACCAAAGGATTTATTTTTTAAAGTACGAATTTGCATATTTTGTTTTTGTTTACCATACAATTATTGTGTATGGCGGCTTCCAATTCCTTTAAAAAAAAAAATTCAATTTTCATCCAATTTTCCAATTGGACGATTTATCTTATAGTGTATATAGTGTATCCCCAGCTTTAAGCTGGTTGATTGGACCAATTTATTGCATAGTGTATGGCCAGCTTAAGTCTGTATAACACAACATTTGTGGCACAAGAAGGATTCCAGGGGAATCTGCCTCCAGCCACATGTGAAGTCATGATGTGTGACAACACATCAGGTGTGCAGCGCCATCTCCTGGGACTCATATTTTCGGGTAGTGGCCCTGGGCACAGCATGAGGCAATAAAACAGGCAGATCTTTACCCCCTATTGAATGACTAACACTCAATAAAAACACTTTAATGTGAATGAAGGGTCCAGTAGAAGGATATTACGTGAACCAGTGGTCAAAGTAGAAATTTAGAAGTGGTGATATGGATATTTGGAAGTGGTGGTATGGAAACATAGAAAATAATAGAAGTGAATGGTGATTTATAGTTTTGATATGGTATACCCCCATATACACCCTGATCTGTACCAACCAACGCAATAGGCAATTTGGCCAAACATTGATCCAAAATAGAGTTTAGACAGCAACAATACAAAGCTATTAATAAGAAGGAGAGAAAGCAGATTAGGCCTGAACGAGATTAAACTTCTGTGAGGGGCTGTACCATCTCAGCTAGCTTACACTGAGTCATCTAGGGAGGAGTTTGGGTACTGTGACGTCACTCACCTTATATAATCCTGACCACTTCCTGGAGAAGCCATATTTTGTTTTGGATCTTCCCTCCCTCCCCTCGTTTGTTTGGTTGTTTGTTTGTTGTAGCAGTTGCGGTAAGTGCAGTACTTATTGTATGCGGTAAGTTATTACAGCACTTATTGTATGGCCATGGTGGCGCTCCACGGTGTCTTTGGGTGGATGACCGCATAAGGGCAGTCGCTAGGGTTTATCCGGGTTGGACAGTNTTGGGCTTTGTCACATCACCTATTGTTGAGTGTCTCACCTGGTAATGGAGCCGGTTAACGTCACACTTATGTCAACTTATGCGCCTTAACTTATATTTGCTTCTGGCCACATCCAAATTTAAAAGTAAAGTGATTAGACAATCTAAAATTACCCCTTTGATCCATCATTTAAATAAACATCCATTTTAATTCAGCCTTTAACCTGTGTCTTGTGTTTTTATTTCGGTTAAGTGTGTTGTATTGGTACAGAATCGGCACTAGAAAGTTTATAGATATCACATCTGTAGTCTACAACGTGTGCTGGATAATTAAAAACTTCTGACACTTCCTACAACCTGATTAGTCATTGGAAGTCACCTTTGCACCTTTTACTCTCTTTCATACTGTAAAGATCAAGAAGAGCACTACAGGGGATCCCATTAAACAGCCCTAGCTTCAGAGCCCTCGTGTGTCTACAAGACACCTATAATCCACACGGGCAAGTTCAGATCATAGGATTATAGTACTGTATAATGCATAGGCCAAACATTAAACCATATAATAGTAAGAGGATAACCCTGCAGGGTTCCAATGTCCCAGAGTTACATTAAGATTGTATTTTGCATAAAAGAAAAGTAGAGTTTAATGATTCTTTCTCTATACATGAACATGTCAGGTGCTGGAATTCTTGTCTTATATTAATTACTGATGCCTGATAAATAAATCCTGGAATACCTGTGCTATACCTGTTCCAAATGAGTGGGGATGCATTACTAAATACAGCCGACAGCTAAAAGTCTCTAAGCGAGTATCATTTTTGTGAAAGGGGGGGAAGGTTAGGGTTAGGCAGTGTGGAGGAGAACTTTAGAGTCAGGCAGCAGGGAATAAAGGGTTGGGTTATTGTTCGGGGAATAAAAGATTACTTTTAGGCTGGGCTGGAGCTTAGGTCTCTGGGCACGCTAGAGACCTAGCACACCTGACGTAATGACGTCCTTCGGATGATGGCGGCGGGAAGGAGGAAGTCCTCGTGTTACTGCCGCTTGGCTTCCAGATGTTTACAGTCATTTTATTTATTTGCCGTCCGCCCACTTGGCCGCTCAGCCATCTAAAGTCGTCTAATGGGTGCGCCAACCCTACATTTAGGGTAGTGGAAGGAGAGGGTTAGGATAAAAATTAGAGATTCGAAAAACATAATTGAAATTTTATTGGGGAGTCCTTTGTCTGCACTGATCCCCAGTCACCGTTCTGCAGTCACCCAGTTAAAAACAGCTGCGAATCACATAGCAAATGCTGGAATACTTGTACTATACTGTTCATGTACCAAATACCAGAATACCTGTAATACCTGCAATGTATAATAAACAGAACTCAGAATATATGTCTGGTTAAACAATTACGACATTATATCTTAATAACAGGAAACCCATTATATAATTCTTCAGTTTGCAGGTAAAGATTGTATTTCACGATGTTGTTACAAACATTTTTCCTCGATCTGGTGAAATAAGTCTTTGCTAATATTTGTATTGGGTGGGTGGGATACGGGGGGAAATATACTCGGCAGTGGGTCGTAATAAACAACACATTTTGTATGCACAATAAAATAACTTATTTTCATAACTTGCAGGTGGTTCAACGAATTCTGGAGACATTGGCAATTACAGTGTAGCAGACACAGTGCCTGATTCTGATTTTACAACTTTCAGCTATTATGCTTAAGATGATTTTCTCCTGTGCATAGGGAATAAGTACATTTGACATTGATTTCTCTTTAGGGAGCAGAACTAGAATGAACACTGAGAGTAAGTTGTGACTCTAAAATTGTGGCTGTGCCATTGTGCTTATTTTAGTGCACTATGCTAAACATGTTCCGGTCTAAAATAGCTTATTCCAGGTACATTGGTGAGATGATCTGGATCTATTATTATCCAAACATGGATGATGCATGTGTCAGGCATATATATATATATATATATATATATATATATATAGCAAGGAGGTGCGCTTCTTAATACTATACAAATGTCCGAAAATTTCACAAAAGAAGTTCACTGTCTACCGCTGCTCCCCTTTAAAAAGTCTGGATCACTCTTTGTTAAAGGATCCCAAAAGAATTCTGTAAAATGGTAAGCACAAGGGGGCGCTATAGTATGCAATAGTACGAGTAAGCACCATTCAAGGAGTGTACCAGATAAAATATTGATTTTAAAACATATAGTAAATCCTCTCAGCGAGGAAAGTAAAGGGCAAGGGACTATGCAGCAGGCCAAGCAGGACTTTGATTACTTTTGGTCTGGTTTATGTAGCTGCAGCTGTGGCAACTCCCTCCTTGCTGTGGAAGCGGGCCTGATTCGCATTTCCCTAGTGATGAGTCTTCCTATTCCGGCAACCTGGGACAGATACTCCGGTTGCTGTAATCTCTGCGATATCAGTAGGGCCAGCGGACACCCCTCCTCACCGCAGGACTCAGTTCCTTCATGGTNCCTTTAAGGTTTCCTCCACCCAACTTCTCGGTTCTCCGGATAGTCCAGGATCTCCTCATCGTCCCCCCTGTACACAGATTGGAAGTTGAATTTCTCTGCCAGGGAATCTGTCGGGGCGTCAACTAGCTCTTCTCTTTGATAACTGGGACAACAGTGTACTTGAATGTATACTGGACATGACCACTTCTCCAGCCACTCCGGTTGCTTATTATTATGCAAATGATACACAAAATAATTAAATGACACCAGCGGTGCCTACCCAGACAGTAAATTTGCTTGCAGGACGTTTGATAGTGAGGGTACCCGATGTTGCTCCTAGCACTGATCTATCTGTGTGCTTGCTAAGGTTTTCATAAATAAAGGTGTATTGCCACCAACGCGTTTCAGCTCACATTGAGCTTTCCTCGGGGCGATGGGAGCAGCGCCACATTGAAATACTTGACTGTGTTGTTTGAATTTGAGTGATTAGGATGAAAGTTCAGTAGAAGGAGCACTGAAATAATAGGGTTTGACATCTGCTACTATACATTTAGGCTGTGCTTTTAATATTATAATATAAAGTTATNATTATATTTAAATGTGTGATTTTATTTTTGCTAGTTTATTTCAGTACTATTGCCATGATGATCTGGTGGGCTGTTTTGACTACTAAGAGAGAATGCCTATA
>JABWIB010001463.1:50829-76150 GCA_016617825.1 Platyplectrum ornatum | reverse complement strand
ATCATTAAGACCCAGCCAGGGAAGGGTACAAGGGGTAAGGCGTAATGCTCACTCCAATACCCCCTCCTCTTCTCTGCAGCATCATTGTCCCCTCCAAGCTCTCTCGCGCTTCTCTCTCTCTCTCTTCCTGCTCTCTCTTAACCCACCTCTCCTTTCTCTTTCCACTTCCCTCCTCTCTGTTTTCCCTTTATCTTGCTCTCCCCCCTCCTCTATCTATCTTCACATCCCGCTGCTGGGCCCAACCCTTGGCGGCTTTTTACTTGTCTCCCTGAAATGATTTTTTAAAAGTAGGCAACCCTGATTTAAATACACATGTATGGTTATTCAGTGTGAGGTCACCACACTCTAGTTGTTTCGCTTTTATGTAGTGACATGAATTTAATATAACGGCAAGAACCTGGGCTACTTTCAGCTCATGTGCCCCATATGCATGGATATAAACTGTGATTGTATGATTACTCTGTTAATTTGGCATTTCGTTCTATTTCTCCTGATNAGCTTTTTTTGATCATAAGCAGAAACCAAAACATGTTTTTGTTGAGTAATTTTAGAGTGATTTATATATGAGTTTTCTAATTTCTGATTTATTGGAAGACATTTCTGCACCTTTATGCATGTGTTCTATTACTATGCATAGTGCCTATAAAGAGTACAGCCTTTTAACACTGATCTCTTAGAAGATTTGCATGGGCTGCATTTATTATTCTTTTCATGTATAGTGCCTATCTTTCATATGTATTGTGAAAGTACATATTATATGTGCTTTACCATTTAATGTACATCGCCTCATTATCTTATGTAAAGTGNCTATCCCTCATGTAAGTACTGTGGAAGTACACGTTATATGTGCTCCACCATTATATGTACTGTGTCAATCCCCTATATATTTTTTTTTGCATTAATACACACAAGATGTGCCATATGGTACTCTAGGGTGTTTTGCATTGAGTCTATATATCCTATAAATTTACAGGGGCATCCCTGCGAATAGGGTTTACGCTCCGGGTACAGTAGGATTAGTAGGTTCCTGCCAGGGGTGCTCTTTTCAGGGCAGTTCCCCTGTATATAGGGGAACTGTATATAAGTAGTCTAGAAATCGTGCCCAGATTATTAGGGTCTCCTAGAGAGAGCTAAGGGACCCTATATATGAGTGGTGAGATTGCACCATTACACATACTTCCACCAGGGGGCAATGTACTAGGATAACTGATGAGCTATCTAGAGGTATATATCTTCCTGTCGTGTTTAGTGTTACACAGTCTTGGTTGTAATTTTGTAGCTGGTAATTATTACCATTTTAAAGAATGAAATAAAATTTGTATATTTTAAATATTTTTCTTTTTTTTCCCATTTGTTTGAGCTCCAACGTTTGATTCTGTTTAGAGCCCAATGTGTGTTTGTATTCTCCATGCATGCAAACGCTAACATTCATTTTACCTCCCATGCAATTCCACATGGTTTTTCCCAAATTGTACGTACTTATCTTGATCCAGTCCATAGTAAGTATCAATATATTAGATGTTTTTCTTTGGATAAAATTTTGCAGCAGGTTTATGAATGACTAATTAACTCAATGGGGCAACTACTAGGAAAAGTTGGCATACATCATTTTGATGTTTACACTTTTTCTGAAAACCTTCAACTCACTCAATTACTCAAGTGAAATGTAGCTGCATTGTACCATTGGTATATATATAGTAAAATGACAATTTTTTTGTATTTTATTTTTACATTAGGACTGGAGTTATGATGCCACTTGATTAGTGCACAAAATCTACTACAAGTAAAACAGTATGGATCAAATGTCTCCTGAAGCCCATGGTTGGTCCATTCTTCAGAAACTGAATGAACAAAAATCGATGGGTCTCTTTTGTGACGTCTCCTTGATGGTGGAGGGTAAAATATTCCTTGCCCACAAAAACGTTCTCTCAGCTTGCAGTGAATATTTCTATGCCGCCCTCAGCCGGAACGAGCAGCAGCAGTTCCTGGTTCTTGATAATGTTAGCTTGGAGGGTTTCAGTCACCTTCTGGATTTTATATACACCTACAAGATCCCCACCTGTCACGTACAAGACTTTATGCAGGCTGCTCAACTGCTGCAGGTTAGCCTTCCACTCACTGTTCATATAGTCAATGTTTCCAGCAGCCCACAAAACAATACTCCAAAGGAAGAAATCTGCATCCCTGAGGATGATGGTTATCATGACCCTGATCAAGGTCCAGAAGTGAGGGAGATTGATAACCGGTCTTTAAGGAGAAACCGTGATGATAATCTTTCAAGCATCAGCAGCAATCTCTATAGTGAGGACAGAAAAGTGTTTGAGTCTGTATCCCAGCTTAAAGACAAAGCAAAGATGCTCAAAAGGCCTTTCTACAAAGAAACATATGTTGTGCGAAACCCTGGATTTTACATGAGTAAACAAATTGCTAAAAGTGGAAAGATGGGGAGAGAAAGCCCTGTAGATGAGCCTAGGGACGCTGCCTTTCTTAGCCCTGGTTTTTCACGACAGATGCCCATTACAATTCACAATGATGGCTCTTCAGAGGAAGCAGATGACGAAGGTGCTGAAATCTGCATTAATTTATGTGATGAGCCTGACGCTTCTGATAGCTTGGATCCAACAGCACTAAATGATGTTCGATTACATGGCCAGTCAGTGAACCCCAAGATTTATCCTACTATAGTTGGTTTGCAGGGTGGTGGTGTACTGGAGAGAGTGGATGGGGATGAAAACCTCACCGAAGTTGTACACAAATGTGACAAGTGCCATCTTCTATTGACATATACAGAATTCCTAAACCACCAAGATGATCCAGGTGTAAATCTTCTCCAATGTAGCTTATGTGATAAACAGTTCAATTACAGGTGAGATCCTATACATTGTAACTAGGCACGTGTTGCATTTAGTTTGCTATGCAAGAATGCAGTCCTTGAGGATAATCAATGATAAAAGAATAGAGTGCATAAGGACTTGGAAGACATGCAATATATAGGCACTATAAACATATAAGCACGCATTGCGTTGTTGTGTTGACAGTTTTTTTTTATCTAAACAAATGAGATGTTTTCTTTCTTTAGTGGCCACACACTATACGATTTTTAGGCCGAATCCACAGTAATCATGGATTTGGGCTAAAATCTTGGTAGTGGATGGTCATGGTCATTTTCTTGTATTTATTCTTGTAATTATTTTTAACACATCTTTAAAAAAATAAAATAAATTCCAATATTTTTTTCTCACTTTTAAGTTGCCAGCTTTCTTTGCACCAATCAAGTCACCATGACAAGAAGTTTTACCAGTGTGATCAGTGTGGTAAGAAGCTCAGTACACTGAAGAAGTTGCATGACCACTCCGCTTACCACTCAGATGCTAGGCCTCATAAGTGCCACCTGTGTGACAAGGCATATAAAGTAAAAAGTATGTATCATTATGTCATTATGTGTTATATTGTATGTAAGTGAATTCATTGAGAAAGTTGTTCACTGCTAATATGTTTAGAGACTTTATAGTTTATCACCCTGCAAAATCCTGGTTTTTAAACACAGACCTTCTACTCCCTTTCAGATTACAGTGTTTACTGGGTCAACACCATTCAGATTACCACCCGTTTTAATAGTAGTAAAAACTGTGATTCCAAATCACAGGAGCTATGATTGATTTTCATTCCTGATTAACAATCCTTAAGGGCCAATGCAATTCTGCGCAAAGTCATGACTATTTAAACCATGTTTTTTCAGTCACGACTTCGCGCCCAAGTTGCCGGCAATTGCAGATATTAGTGCTGGCTAATTACTACAGATAGTAGTAAGTGTTTAAACTTCATTCATAAATTTAGTGAACTTACAGATAGTAGTAAGTGTGTAAACTTCATTAATAAATTTAGTGAATGGCAGAATTAATGACGTTTACACTCTTAGGGCCAGATTCAGCTTTTCACTCTCATGACTTACACTCATGAATTACACTCTCATGAGCAAAACCATGTTGAATTGCAGGGGAGGTAAATTTAATTAGTTGCAATCAGTATTAGAGNTGAGAGATGATGTTTCCAGCCCAAGTCTAATAACAGTGTAACAGTAACGCTGGTCAGTATCTGTGTGCAACATTGAACAATGAAGTATTCTCCCTGCATGCAAACACCGACATTCATTTTACCTCCCCTGCAATTCAACATGGTTTTACCCATGAGAGTGTAACTCATGTGTGTAAGTCATGAGAGTGAAAAGCTGAATCCAGCCCTTACTGCTTTCTGTAGTAATTAGCCATATATCTGCAATTGCCAGCAATATGCTTCTATCACAGATCTTGTTTCACTCTTGTCTACTTTTCACTATTCCACAATCTATTTCACTAAATCTCCAGAGGTGGCAGTGTTGAGCTCAGACTCCTGAGCAGTTCAATGAACTGGAGGACTAGAATTAACTAGAAGAGCAAAATGAACTAGATGAACTAGTCTTTTGAACTAGAGCTAAATTAACTAACCAGTACCATCACTAGTTTGCAGGAGAGTTTCACAAGACAAAATAGAACAAGGTAAGTCAATGTGAGGAAAGTCCCAATAATGATAAAATGTGCTGAGCAGAATTTTTCTTTTAACTATTTTTATTGGAGACATCCACAAAAACAGAATAAATGAACAACAGTGGTATGGGCAAAATACAACAATAAAGCATGTTAAAGGACATGGCAACAATAAATCTTCCTTCCCAGAGACACCTCAGGGAAGGGAGGGGAAAAATGGGGAGTACAAATCTGCAGGTAATTGGAGAGCCAAAGAGCAACGTGCGGATAGGTAAAGATAAATCAGGTGTATGTAGAAGGGAAGTTCAAAAGGGACGAGAGCCCATAAGCAGCGCATATTGATACCATGAGGTAAGTTGGAAACATTATGTGAGAAGGTCCGTAGTGGCAGGAGGTAAACTTTGGACATAGGGTAGCCGAGTGGCAAAAAACTTCTCTGCTCTTTGTTGACAGTAGACTCCACCCAATCCATTTGAAACAGAAAAGCCAAACGGAAGGCTAACATTTGTAACCTAGGGGGTCAGGTTCCGTCCACATAGAAAGTATAGCCTTCTTGGAGGCAGCGGCTACAAATAATAACAGGCGTTCCCCAGCAGATAGTCTCCTTTGGGCTTTAGGAGAGTCCCAAAACACCCACTCACTGGTAAACGTCATGGAGAGATGGAGGAAATAATCTTCCAGAATTCCTGTACAACAGGGCAAGACCATAAACAGTGGAAAAGGTCGGCATCCGGATCGTCACACTTGGTATTGTCCGCACGGCCATTAAGAAACCAAAGTTTAGGGGTAAGGTAAGCTCTATGGAGGATTTTATCCAACATTTCTTTGTAAGAACTAGAAACCAGGTGTTTGCACCTTTTAACATATGCTGCGAGGATATCTGACGGGGAGATCAGGGAAGGAAACATGCCATTTGGCTAAGCCAGTAGTAAGGGCAGACAGGGGTGGCATAGTCCGAATATGGGAATATAGCAAGGACGTGGAGACCCCAGACAACGGTGACCGTAGGGCACTGTCAAAACCCCCAATCACAGCAGAAGGTAAATGTTCCAACACCACATGAACATAGTGACCGCCTGGAGATAAGAAAACAAGGAATAGAAGAGAGAGGGAAAGCAGAGCGAAGCGAGTCAAAGTCAAGAAGGCAACCAGTGACGGCTAGGAGTGTTGGGAATTCGGGGTTATTGTAAAATAGGAGAAAGAGAGAGCAGGAGGGAGAGAGATCGAGGCACTTCCTAAACCGTCTCCAAGCTCCACGCACACAGAGATCAGCAACAGGTTATCCCAAACGGCATCAAATAGGCCTTGAAGGACTGTTCAAGGAGCAAAT
The DNA here is from genome assembly GCA_016617825.1 of Platyplectrum ornatum. Classification (NCBI taxonomy): domain Eukaryota; kingdom Metazoa; phylum Chordata; class Amphibia; order Anura; family Limnodynastidae; genus Platyplectrum; species Platyplectrum ornatum. Next base: position 70,297 of record JABWIB010001463.1, on the reverse strand, counting down.
TAATGTACACTGCGTCTCGACACACCAAATCCATAGCGCAGTGGTAAAGGGCTGGCAAGCTATACTCCAGTGGACAAGGAATATTAACTCCTGCCTGGGTAGGTGGTTGTTGTAATTTTAGGAGGGAGGTGTGAGGACACTTGTTAGCCCAAATAAACGTGCGGAATGCTTTATCTAAGGAGGCGCAGTCGCAGTTGGTGATAAGGAAACTCACCATTTTAATTAAATGACACTAGCCCAGAAAGGATAGAAGTAGGTATCCCACTTGTGGAGTTTGTAAATAATTGTGATTGGCCAACGTAATGTTGCGGGGATATAGTTGGAAGGGGTGAAGTGGGATAAGAATACCTAAATATTTCAACAAGTCTGCAGCCCATCTAAAGGGAAAAGAGGGGCCTATGAGATGACACTCAGGGAAAAAATGCTAAGGCTTCAGTTTTGTCTATATTGACCATAAAGCCTGATATAGCCTGAAATTTTATTAATTTGTTGATTAAAATGGGTATGATAGCAGGGGGTACATGGACGATCTTGATACATTTCCAGGAGGAGGACCTCAGGAGGGCAGCCCTGCAGTGTCCCATGGCCCACAGTGAAACAATCCATATTTAGGTTATTGATAGTCATAAAGGCTGTGAGAGAGTTATAAATAGCCCAGATTACATTAAGGAAGCAAGGTGGGAAGAATACATTGCAAACGCAGCACTATAAGTTTGGTGAAAAGTTTCAGGTCCTGATTTAGCAGGGAGATAGGGCAGTAGGATTGCAGCAAAGAGGTCTCTATTGAGCTTAGGAAGTACTATGATACGAGCAACGTTAAAATCAAGGGGGGGGGGGGTGCATGGGCAGTGCCAGACAGAATGGAGTTGAATAAGGAGGTCAAAACGAGAAGGAGGTGGGGAGCCAGCAGCTTGTAGTTAAGGTCTAAATAACGGATCTGGTTAGATTCAGAGGGGTCTAATCACCGGCTTAGAGGCAGACCAGAATAGATTGGGGTCATCCATATGAGCAATATTGTCATCAACATAATTAAGAAAGTGGTATTCTAATTGTTCCCTAAAAGAGGAAGAAGAATAAAGGTGGGAAAGCGCCAGTTAAAAGAAGATAATACAGGGCGTGTAAGGGTGAGCCTAAACCATGTTTAGGCATGATCTGATAAGGGGCATGATCAGATTAGAGAATGTCCTCAACACTGGATGTAGAAACATGAGATAGAAGGGAGTCAGGGACGACCCAGTAATCAATCCTGTTAGAAACATTCTGAGGGTGGGAGTAAAATGTGAATTGTTTGTCTTCAGGGTGTTGAAATCTCCTGGGGTCAGCCAGGTGTAAGGTGTCAGTAAGCAGTGAAAGGGGGTATGGGCACACTATGGCACCTCCTACCTGAGGAGTCAGAACAGTCCAGGCCATCATCGTGGGTCACATTGAGATCACCTCCAAAAACTATATGGCTTACGGCCCAGGACTGCAGCTGTGCATACAAGTCTGTAAAAAAAAAAAGGTGGCGAGAGGAATTAGGAGCATAAACATTTACCAATGTGAACATCTCATTTTCAGTGGTGACCTGGATAAAAGGGAAACGACCACTTGAATCGCGTTTGAGTTTGTGAATGGTGTAAACAATATGTTTACTAAAAAGGACCACAACCCCTTTCTGTTTAGTAGCAAAGTCAGCGAGAAAGGGAACAAACACAGCCCTCACACAGCATATATACCAATAAGTAAGAAAAATAACAAACTTTGCTTGAGGGAGATAAAAGAAGTTAGCCTTCATAGCAAATAAAACATTGATAATGTCAATGGCTAGTAGCACCTGGGAGGTGTCCATGAAATTCCGGGTAGTCGTTGGAGAATCAAAAAAGTACGGCTTCTCATTGTGAAGAATATGCAACTTGGCAGGACAAAGAAGGGCGAAGAGATCCTTGCAGACTGAGGCAAATTTCTGTCTATGCTGGGAGACATTATAGGAGAAATCTTGAAAGATGAACAAACGAGTCCTGTTGTAAAAAAGCACTTGTTTCTTGCAATAGGCTTGAAGGAGAGCAAATGTATCAGCACAATTGAGGATGTGCATGATTACCGGGTGAGGACGATTGCGAGAGTCTTGGGAGGCAGGGCTATTTCCGTTGGAAGCCAGGTGGAAAACAGAGGCATCAGCGTAGACGGCTTGACCGACTCAGGGAGGCCAATCTACCGAATATTATTGTGACAGTTGCAGTTCTCAAGGTCTTCCAATTTGTCCTGCAGTGCAGCAATGGTGTCCTCAGCATTGGATATGCTTTTGCTCTGCTTCAGACATCCGCTGAGCATGCGAGGAAAGCTGCGCCAGAGCAGAATCAATTGTAGACTTTAAAGGAGCTAATTTAACATCAAAAAGTGGTGCGATAATAGATATTTCCTTGGCATGTTGTACGGCAGCGGGACTGTGGCTTCTTTCCTCAGCTGTCCGCTGATCAGATTGCGGCAATGGCAAAGAAGACTCTTGAGACAAAGGGTCTTTCCCCTTTTACACAAATTTCTCCATATTACCCAGGACGATCCAGATGTAGCGAAAATAGCAGAAGGACAGTCACCGTAGGGCAGGACTGGAAATGAGGTCTGCAAGCAGGCCAGGTGTAGAATAATAAAAAACAGGTCCCGGAGAGGGCTCCAGGCAAAGGGCTACAGGAGGTAGTAACAGGCAAGAAGATGAGATGGATGGAGGCAGAGAAGCGCTGGGACAAAAAAATCACTGCAGAATAACAAAATGCAAGCCCAGGAGAGGTGTTCCTGACATAGAACTGCAACAAGTGATGATAAATGCACAGTGGTACAAGGAGTAGAGATGGAGGGATGCAGGGAGGCACCAGGAAATGGCCGAATGTAGCTACAGCAAGGGTAGCAGGCCAAACATATATATGCAGACAGGACCAGCCCGGTATAGAGGTGTAGAGTACCTTGGTGCAGGTGTCATAGGCAGCAGTCCCAGTAGAGGAGTAAGGAGACAGATGCAGTTGCAGGAGGCTGCAAAGCACAAGCTAAGACAGCAGATCAGGGAGAAGGCAGATGTCTCCCAGTGTTGGCTGTAACAGAGGGAGGCAGAGGCATCCACCCCAAGGCGCACCCTGAAACGTTGCCAGCAGATGGTGAAGAGCAGCCAGAGATGTCCAATGGCAATGGCGTTCCCGCCAGCTGGGTATTCCCAGTGGCAATGGCGTTCCCACCTGTAGAATGGCGTCCAGGCAGGGAACTCAAATGCTGGTGGCTGGTTGCAGGATGACTGAGGCACCATTGGAGAGGCAGGGACAGGTCTGCAGCAGCCACGAGGAAGCAGACGAGGAAAGGGCACTGCAGGCTGTGCTGAGACCGGAAGCCAGTCTGCGGCAGATCTGATGTACTGGGAAACCGGTAGACCGGAGGGCACAGGCGGCCGGCAGTGGAGGGCACTTCCCTGGATTATCCCAAGGTAGGCAGCCAAGAATCAGCGGGCAGCAGTGCTGTAATCGCCAGTGTGGGGAGCCGCACTAAAACACGTCCTATCATGAGGAACGTGCCACCAGAAGTACCACTGAGCAGAATTTTAAGCAGGCATTATAGGCTACAAAAAAGAATGTAATAAGATGCAGAAAATGGTACAAAGATAATGGAAAATGGGAGTAGGAGAGGACGGGCAGCCCCACAGTAGAACCAAGAAAGTCACTCAGATAGTGATTGCAGCATCAACAGCAGGCACATTAATAGGACACATAAAAAAAGTTTCTGACCAATTTTTATTTAGGAATAGTAGTCTCCAGCCACACATTCTGAATAAAAAAAAGATTTGGTCTTGAACAGTTCGAGGATGGGAGGAGAGGAGTCAATCCAGCATTGCAGTATATATTTCTTAGCTACTGCAGAGATCATTACCATCATGTTGCGAATTTGAAAAGGGAGACTGAGGAATGAGTCTAAAACGCCCCCCAAAAAAAGATAGCCCAAGGAGCACCAAGGTGAGGTAGGTCAGCATGAAGTAGTTGAGCAAAAACTTGCAATTGATTCCAGAAATGATGTATAAAAGAGCTATCCCACAGACAGTAACGCCCCAGATATCCCATATATATATATCAGTCCCATTGTGAAACGGCGATTGGGTGATAGGTATCCTCCATGGATGATGCACAGCAGCATTCCCCGATAGCTGGTAGCTCAAAGTGCCGTAAATGAGTAGGCTAGGGCCTCAAGCAAAACAACTGCCGACACATTGGGAAAGACGGACAACCTCTGCGATAAGCCACCTACCACAACGGATGGTTAAGGAGAAAGTTAATATTGGGAGATAGCTTCTTGCAACATGTGGGGTTGGGAAAGAAAGGTATCCAAATCATTGCACCAATCAGCATCAGTGTAATTAGAGGTGACCTCTCTGGCATAGTATAATGCTTGATGGAAGGTATTTGCAGGTGGAAATATTATTATGAAATGTCAAAATGTCATTCAGATACGCAGGCCAACGGAGTTGATGATATATCAGAAGTAGATATTTACATCTGTGTATCAACTACTGAAATCCAAAATACTTTGGACCTGATGTGAAATACATAATGGTAGGGACCTTGCATTACGTGTGTGCCAGATGTTACTATAGGATATCCAAGCATGCAGAGCTGGAAATGTGTTCCACTGTCTATCCCTTCTGCCCCGGGGGAAGGGAACATGTTAATTTAATAATGTTGGCTTCATTAACCTGTCCTGCATGTAGCAGCTTTCATACGGAGTACTGATTCATACATACATACATACATGTAAGGTAGAGCTATGCAGCGTACGGTAGCTCCCCTAGGAACTGGATTTAGTTCTCCATTAGCTGTCAAAGGGAAGTAGTATAGATAGAGAAATGGACCTAACACAGACTCATGTGGTACACCAACAGATAGGGATAGTGGATCTGGGAAGGTAGATCCAGAAAAGTGACCAATTAGATAAGTCGGACGTGAACCAGGAAAGAGCTATTTCCTGAATACCCAGGGATTGTAACAAGAAAGATCCAGGAAATGGCCATAAGATTTAGCAGTGATTAAAATATTGATCCTTTTGGTCAGTGCAGTTACGGTGGTGTATTGGGATTGAAATCCTGACTGTGTCTGTGATTGTGTATATATTTGCAGATAGTAGTGTATATATAAAAATGACTTCAGCAAGCTTTCCAATTCTCAGATAGGAGTTGAAATAAAATGAATAAACATTTGTGGAAATGTGTTAAGACTTCTAAAAGCACTCTCTTCGGTTCTGATTTAATATGTCTGGCCTTGTTCTCTGCTAAGGGATTCCCAGGATGCTGAATTGTAATAGATTCTCATACACATACAATTTTTTTCTTGTATTTTATGTGGTTCTGGAAAACCATCCTATTTTTACATGGCAAAGGGCAATTAGACACAGTCAAATATTGTCCAGGTTAAAGACTATTTATTTTTCCACATCTGTCACAGTGTAATCTATTTTTTCCTTGCCTATTTAAATAATAATTCATTGTTATACGCAGCCTGCTTTTTGATATTTAAGAATTAAATTTGCTTTGGTAATGAACTGAGAAGTTAATAATCATTTTGCATTGCAAAAAAAGGCAATTACAGGCTGTCAAGATGTTTAGTGTCGGAGTTCATCTTGGTACTGCAGATGTCTTAGAGGAACATTTGGTAGGTGAAAGGGTGAATTCTAATTAGGAATAAAAAAAAGGCGGTTTGTTACAGACATTATTTAGTTGAGAAGACAAAGAAAGCACTTACTCCTCTCTGATCCATTAGTCAATTGCATGGTATATTCCCATGTCATGAATGCCATTTTTTAACCTGCAGCCCTATCTGGCTTAGTAAAGAGTATTCTCCCTCTGTGAGATTCAGTGTGAATTGTGCAAGCAGGGAAACGTTCACATGGTTTCTCATTTCCTTATATTGCCCCCCTAGAGACGTATGTGACAGCCACTTCCTGTATTAGACATAAAGGCCATTATTTATATTCTTGCAGGTAAAAATATTTGTAACTTGCAATTAAGGCAAAAGGCAAGCGTTTTTTCAATAGTTAATTAAGAAAATATATAATGTATTAATCCACAAACATTAGCCACTATATACAAGCCATTATAGTAGTATACAGCGCTAACGGATATTTAGAGAATTATTTGTATATCTATATCAAATGGCTGACACATTGGACTAACACATGTGACTGAATAAAAATTATAACAATAATATACATATAAAATAATATACATAAAAATTCATATTATGATAATCTCATATAGAGAAATAAGATCCACAGTATATAGAACCGCAATTTCAGTAACAAAGAAGTTATATCTTGAGTAATAAAAAGTTATATCTCTTGTAATAAGAAATGTTTATGATTGAACTTACGTCTGGTTGTTTAAGCCGGCTAGTGGATATATTATATGGAGACTATGATGGTAATAGTACACAGGTCCTCTTCTTAGGGGTTGTGAACTTCGGTCCCACTTTTTGGTAAGCTCCTGTTAGTGCTGTATACTACTATTTTTCCTAATAAGTAATAGAGTTTATTTGAGATGTCAAAAGAGTACTTCATGAGTTGCTTCTGGTTTAACTGGACTGACAATGATAGTGGTACATGAGATAACAGCAATGCATTGCAATGCAGTGTGCGCAAAATGCAAAAATAAAGTATTCTCCCTGCATGCAAAGAATAACATTAATTTTACCTCCTCTGCAATTCAACATGGTTTTACCCTCTCGTAACTTTACAAGACTATTCTTTTAGATATAGGCATTCATTAGTAGTGGAGTAATGTATTTTACATATATTCTTACGATACTTGAATTAACCAGCATGACTGTGATTTTTCTATATGTACTAGATACTGTAAGTAGCGTAATACTGGCTAACAAGGGTGCCAGCAGTTCTGCAGTTGAAGTGGATATTGTTCCTTTCCACTACCATACCGACTTTATCTAGTTGACTAGTGCACCGTCACTTCAACTTCAGATACTGTTCTGTGTGCTCCTTCAAAGTGATATTAGGCCTCTCTTTTGTAACAATTCTCTGATGCTAATTAGGCCTCTCTTCTGTCTCATTGGTCTGATGCTAACATTTAAAGGTATACCCTGACACTGTTTAACATGGTTTAATGCAGCTTTTTTCCTTACAATTCAGGAAATAAAAAACAATTATAATTAAGATTTTCAAGCATATCGGACGGGACTTATGCAAAATATATATATTGTGTATTTTTACAGTAAGGGGCTTACGCCTTATTTAGATTTAAGTGCTGTTCTCAATTTAAATAAAGATGGTGTCTGGATTTTAAGTCTGTGTCAGGGGGAGGTTTTCCCTGGGATGCCGAAGACTCTGAGTACTTTAGTACCTTAGTTATCATGCTCCTCCATAGTCACAGTAGACTAGATCTAGAGTATCTTAATGAGCATATTTTGAACCCTATTTGCGTAAACATATGCAAAATGAATTACACATGTGCATTCTATACTGGACCTCTATAGATCTATAGGATCCACCTTTTGTTAAAGGTGTATGTATGGTCATATCATATGTATCTATAGTTAATTCAAATAATAAGTTGGTTTTTTTTTTATTTGCAGATGATCTTACCCAACATGTTCGACTAAAGCACATAGAAGCAAAAGCAGGAAAGCCACCATTGCTTCAGCTCTGTGAGTTTTGTGGCCAAGCTGTGAAGCATTATAAAAGCCACAAAATCTTTTGCAGGTATATTGCCAGAATCATATGAATGATTATGCCAAGATATACTAGATAGCCCATTCGTTGATATATATGTCTATTCTAAAACTAGAACTAAATTTTCCATATTTTCCATATTTTTAATTGACTTTACTTTTAATTGACACTTACAATGCAAAACTTATAGAATATTACTTTTTTTGTAACATTTTAAATAATATTTCTGTTTTCCTTTGTTGACCAGTGGAGTAAAGAAATTTAAGTGTGACTTTTGTGTACAGTCATTTCACCGGATCTCAGAATTAAAACGACACACATGGACACACACTGGGGAGCTTCCATACCGTTGCAAAGTAAGTAATACCTAAAAACAGCAACTGCTATCACGGAACATTCAAGACTGCATATTATTCCATTAAATATGTCAAATATGTCAATCTGCAGACTGTGACATTATTTCTTTTAGCCTATCTGTTTGGGGGACCATACTCATATACATTTGGTGATGTAGAGGTTCTTGCTAATTTAGCCTGGTCTTCTAGACATATACTATAATGAAATGAACTCGTATTTAGTTCAGAACTAGGCATGAAAAATGTATGGTATTTTTATGTGTTGTGATCAAGATCTATTTCTTATTTATTCTTTTTACAGATATGTGGGAAGGGTTGCAGGCATCCAAGTAACATGAAGAAGCACATTAGGACTGTGCATAAAGCTGATATGCGGGTCCAGATCAACAGAGAACATGCATCTCCCAGGTTTTGCAAAAACAGGAGGCCAGCAGCTTTTTCAGGACAGTTATTGCCACCTGCGAGCCACTCTTTGCCAATGTCTGGCTCTACTGCTGATCGCATTCATCAAACAGACTCCTCTGTGTCTCCTGTTTCTCTTTCCTACGTTTCTGTTTTTACAGGTGACGACCATTCGGCAAATGACTTTATGCCATATGAGTCCCAGACTGCATCACCTGAGACAAGCAGGTCACTGTAACACAGCGCTTCCCTTTTAATGGTTTGTCTAATTGATGTTTTAGAAATAGCATTTGGCAGGATCCAGACTTCTGTTACTGCTCTGAGTGCAGCAGGGATCTAATGGTAATCCAACCTTCATGGTCACTCTCTTTGTTTACAAAACTTTTTGATATCTGAGTCCTACCTTAAGATTGCCAATGTGTCATCATCAGAATTCTGGATCAGATGGTGAGCTTTGGCCATGCTCTTACTGTATAATTTAAATGTATCCCCTAACGTTTGTGCCATTTCTGCAATTGGAAACAAAAAATTATGTGGATTTTGTGGCTGTGATTTTGTGCCAATTTTTCAGTTTTAGCCATAGAAAAATACTCACTTGTTATGTCTGTATTATGCACATACGTTTTCTTTAGTTTACTTGGCTTTTGTTTTTGTCTTACCCAAGTGGAATGCATAACTAGAGAAGGCGGCAGAGAAATAGAACAGGTTCATGTATGCAGGAATTTATGACAAGTAGTATATCCTTATCAATTAAAATAATAGGGAATGGTTTAATATAGCAAGAGGCTCATGCCACATAAATACAAAGGTGCTAGATTTTAAGTACATTTTCTAGAAATGGGCAAAAGTGTTGGCAAGTCTTTGGCAGAGGGGAGGCACCTAAAAGGGGTGCAGGAGTAGTGGGAAATTATAAAATGTTCATTATTAAAAGCCACAGACCTTTGTGTCAGAAAGGTTAGTAGAAATCTCAAAAAATGAATCCAATATGGTTTACAAAGGAGGCAGCGTTGTGTGAGCCAAAAAAATGACGCATAAGCAAACTTGGACAGAGAAGGTAATGTTGCACAATTCAATGAGACTAAGGGGGTTATCGGGAAAAATCTTGCTGAAACGGGACAACTTTTTTAACTATATAAATGAAAAATAAAAACTAAATAGGGTATAGAGAGACTAAACAATGAGAGTGGGGGTATTGTGGAGGTTGACAGGACTATCTTATATCTGTTCAATATTTGCACAATTAGGGGAATGGAAAGGGCCACATATAAAATAGATAAAATAAATAGATCCTAGAACACTAAAACCATTAACTAAAAAATTTAAGAAGTCACTAGCAACAGCAGAAAGTCCAGAAAACTGGAAATTGCCAAATGTTGTTTCACTGCATGAAAGTGGAAGAAGTAGCCTAACATCCGTAATAGGGAAATTAATAGAAACCTTGTTAAAAAAAATACATTGTAAGATATTTAAAATTCAATTACTTAGAAGACTCCAAACGGCATGGTTTCAAAGAGGGAAGGTTATGTCAAACGAAACATTTTTTTTTGATTGGTTCACTAGAATCAAATATTGTTATGGATATGATCTTGATTACAGAATAGACAACAAAGAGTTGTAGTAAATGGAATCCATTCAGGGGATGGTAGGGTGACCAGTGGAGTTCCCCAGGGACCTGTTCTCCAGTGTTAATTAATATATTTATTGGTGACATTACACATGGTATCCAGGGTAAAGTTTGTCTTTTTGCAGATATGTACTGTAACAGGGTAGACACTCCAGGAGGGGTAAAAACACTGATCTGAGTAGACTGGAGGAATGGTCAGGACTGGAGTGTGGCAACTGCAATTTATGCCAAAAAATGCAAAATCATGCACCTAGAATGCAAAAACCCTAAAGCACAATACACCATTAATGGCATTACACTACAAAATACTGAAGAGGAAAGGGATTTACAGGTCACTATTTCATGTGACTTAAAGGTAGCTGGGCAATGTAACAAAGCAATGAGAAAGGCAAGTCAGATGCTTGGTTGCAGAAATTAGTAGAAGAAAGAGGGAAGTAGTAATGCCACTTTATAGGGCATTGCCCTCACCTAGAATACTGTGTTCAGTTCTGGAGGCCATATCTCCAGAAGGACATAAATACATTAGAGAAAGTGCAAATAAGAGCCACCAAAATGGTACATGGTATGACCAACAAAAACTATACAGAAAGACTAGAGAAACTAAATATGTGCAGCTTGGAGCAGAGAAGGGAGAGGGGTGATATGATAGCAGCTTTCAATTATATGACGGCAGGTGGAGGTAGGAAAGGTTTAAGAGGTGTAGTAGAACGCGAGGGCATGCATATAAACTGGAGGGTGGTAGGTTCAGAGGAAATGTGCGAAAGAATTACTTCACTGAAAGGGTAGCAAGCAAAATTGTGATAAAACATAATGCCTATATGGGCACGCTGGCTGGATGTGCCATGTGGCTCTTATCTACTGTCATTTTTTATGTTTCTAATTTACTAAGCAGGGGGGGTTGAAAAGTGGTGATGTTTCTCATAGCAACCAATCCATTTCAAGCTTTCAGTTTTATTTTACATACTGGAGAATGTGAGCGCGAATCTGATTGGTTGTTATGAGCAACATCGCCATTTTTCAACCTTCTTGCTTAGTAAATTGAGGTCAATCGTCTTTTAGGGAGCCTCACATATCATAATAAAATGGCTTTTCTTTTTGTGCTGCTGAAATTTGAGTGTGCTGAAGAAATGTGATGGTGCTAATGTTATTAACAAAAATGATCAATTCATTCAATTTTAAGAAATAAATAAAAAATTTTCAACAAAGGAAAATATATTTCTAAATATATTACTGGTGTACAAGTATAAAAATACTGGCATAATAATAATAATAATTATAATAAAAACTGTACTCAAAATATTTTAGGACCTGTAGGGCCCTATACAAGTATGTCATTTTAATTTATTGAATGTACAGACCAGAAAATTGTAGACTTTTGGTACATATTGTATCGTTTATTAAACAGTTTGCCATGTACATGGCAACAAATGTTACATAATTATTGATGTATAAAGATGGACCAAAGTGTAATGTTAAGATACATTTTTATGAAAAGGAGTGATAGTGACAAATATCCCCCAGTTTTATCTACTATTACACTTATCAAAACTCGGATTTTCTATGGAATAACAGTGCATGTAAGTACACTGTAAATCAGGCCAGAAATTAATTTAAATGACCAAATAACACTTTTGTCATCTGTACTATAATAACCAGCCAACACACCTTTTTTGTGGTAACTTTTGACCAGATAATATGTGTTGGTAAATGATTAATTGGTGTTGCTGTAATTAGTGTTGTGTGATGTCATCATTTTGATAAAAGCTGTTGTACTGGCCTGCTATTGTAACTCCTGCTCCTTGATGTTATATAAAATGGGGTTCCAGATGTATTCGTACAATAATTTTTACATTTTATATGTTAAAATATGGTCAATGCTGTTGTTTTGCTACAAAACATTATTTTGTGTAACCTATATTACTGTAAAATTGAGAGTTGTAGTCCATGCATTGCATTGAATTTCCATTAAATGTGCTAAAATCATGACCTGTGCTCATACTGTATTTAGTGGTAACTTCCCTCCTGGAAAGGCCAGCGAAAGAGAATTTTAGCATCCACATCCAGAAATCACAAGGAGCCTCTGAACAGATGCTGATTGAGCATTAATTACATTACAACAAACATCAGTTTTCAGGAACACTGGTGAGTCTTATATAGCTCACGAAATCGCATGTCCACGTGTGATTTAAATCTGTAACACTCTTTTCATCTCTTTAAAATCAATATAATGTCTATTAAGCTGGCCATACACTATAAGATAAATTGTCCCAATCGAAAGATTTTTCAAAAATGGGTAAAACCATGTTGAATTGCAGGGGAGGTAAATTTAATTCATTACAATCAGTATTACAGGAGAGAGATGGTGTTTCCAGCCCAAGTCTAAAAACAATGTAACAGTAACGCTGGTCAGTATCTGTGTGCAACATGCAACAATAAAGTATTCTCCCTGCATGCAAACACTGACATTCATTTTACCTTCCCCCTGCAATTCAACATGGTTTTACCCACTCTTTAGATTGGAACAATTTATCTTATAGTGTATGGCCAGCTTTATTTTAATTGAAATCATTTGTATATACTGAATAGTACAGTGTCAGCTCTGTATTGGAGGATAGCAGATATATCAGAATGTATTGTGCTGTATATTTGTCTAACCATATTCCCATATTTTGAAGGTGATCAGTCACCTAGATGATTCCCCTTGACTATAAAGGGGTCCATTATGTTACATAAATGTTATTTTTTTTTTCTAGGTAAAAAAAAGGATGCAGTGATTTTATCTGCATTTGACCTCTAACAGCCAATTAGATGTTCTCTTATGGCAAGGACCGTATTTGTTTCTGAATGAAACCAACTGCCGTTGGGCAGATGGCATTAGAATGTGTAGGGTGCTGGGGAGAAAGTCCATCAGTGTGTGTCTGTCATTGATGGGGAAATCACTTAGGTCTAGATCCAGACCTCAGGACGTTAGGCTACTTACTCAATCGGTTTGCACTGTACATGTATGCGTATAAGCACCAACACGCACTTCATACTTTCCTTGATTCCATATAGGAGCAGAGAATGCTGTGGAAAAGTTAAAGGTCCTGGGTTCGTAATTGCATGTGTGTTATGGTAGTACGAATGGGCTTACAAGCAGCTAAACTTTATGAAGTCTGTATCCAGTCTATAGTGTTTAGTCATGCAGCTTTGTAAGCATAAGGCAAAGCTGTTTCTAAGGGTAGATGAACCATTGCAGCCTTGTCCCCCACAGCACATGTAAGCACTCCTACAATGGTGCAGACCAGAGCGTTACACCATAAACAATGTCAGCCAGGCTACAGTACAGATCAGGAGGTATATTTACTAAGCAGCGAGATTGCAGTGAGATTGAAAAGTGGGGATGTTGCCCATAGCAACCAATCAGATTCAAGCGCTCAGTTTCATTTTACACACTGGAGAATGTGAACTCGAATCTGATTGGTTGCTTTGGGCCACATCCCCACTTTCCAATCTCACCGCTTTGTAAATATACCCCCAGGAGTCAGGAGAGTCAGGTAAAAAGAATATGTATAATAAATACCAATGGTTAAAATGCATTTAGAAATGGTGGTATGGTAGAAAATAATAGAAGTGAATGGAGAGTTATTTAATAAAATCAGCAGTAGAAGTGGTGATATGGCATGCCCCGTATACACCCACTCTTGCAGCTTTGATAATTCCTGGATAATTAAGTTTAAAATAAAATGTTAAATGACTGAAAACATTATACCTATGCCTCCACTATATGTAAGCACAAATATCAGATATACGCAGTTTTGGCTTGATCATGTGTTTCACCATAGCTTAGTTTATTTCAGTACCGCACACAGTACTTCAGTGTGCGAAATTGTTTGTCTTGTTTCATATATAGCCATGAAAATGTTTTGACAGAACAACCCACTAATTAGCTGTTTGTATCACTTTACTTGTACATGGTCAGGTTTATTTGATGGGTTATTTAAATGTCCAAATTATCTGCAGTACAGTAATTGACAGGGAGTGTAATGAGCTGTGTGCTTAACATACTTTGGATGAAATTTTTGGAGGGCATCACCACAAACAGTCTAGTCTGCTGTACAAAGAATAAATGATACAAATAAATTATGTACATCCCTGAATTCTGTATATTTTTTGGGTTACTAAACTTACAAAACACATAAGTAGATTAAAACAAACTCTGTGGGACCAATTCAATTGTTTTCGCTACCTTACGCAGAGGGGCGTATAAAAAGGTGCGAATTTCAGCTACCTTAATAGATGGGAAAAGGCGCAGCACCAGCTTTTTCCTGTCTGTGTGGGAAATTGAATGTGTCCTGTGTTATATCAATGTAGGATAATCCAGACTAACTACTTTAGCTTTGTAGTGCATAAATGGAGATAAGCATAAATGTATAGCTTGCATCATGACTCATTTTAAATAACTGTGTAATAATAATTTTAATAGCTGTGTATAATGAATGTTAATAACAGATCTATTACCTAAGGCACATACATTTTAAGATGCCAATATTAGGCTATTTATGTTTTCCAATGTGCCACTCAATTTTAACATTTCCAGTCCTTCTTTTTCTTATAAAGTCAATCACCTTTGGGAACCAAAATAACTGGAACCCCAGGACTGAGGAGTAGCCCTTTATTTATTCACGCTATGTATGCGTTCTCCAACTCCTCCAACAGCATACATCAACTGTGACCCTGAGACATTGTTCCCCTCAGGAGACCGAATTGCTTCTCAGTCACAGGCATCTCTGGAGTGAAGACTGACAGATCTTTAAAGATGGAAAAAAATTATACACAAAACACGGCGGAATAATATTTCTTGAATTTTTTTTAATAAGGTTAGATGAAAGCTGTCAGAAGCCATGTTACATTGAATTGAAATGGAAAACAAAGAAATATTTCCAGTACATTTTTAACACTTCTATTTATACCTTTATCAACAGTCATATGTAACATTTTTCTAACTTCCTTACTTTTTTGCAGAATGATTGCTGACATCTAGATTCTCATGCTCATTTTGGCAAAGTTGACTTTTGTGACAATAAACTGTTATACAGCAAGAACAATTACAGCATAAGGGACATCTATATTACCTATAGCTATATTACCATCATTGTGAAAGTAACAACGACAATGCAGTCCCCAGTGGTTTAAGAGGTCTAAAAGATGGGTACTGTCCCCAAGGTGTTGTAGAGGTGTTATAGAGGTGTTGAGGTCAGTAGTCTTGAAAGCCATCCAGGGGAATTAAGTATGTGGAAATGTATTATATTCTAGTTCATCTTAAGAGACAATATCCTTCATAGACATGAAGTCATGTCTTTAGGAGTTGGGGGATGGGGAAAAAGCCAGTTAGTGTTGGTTAAATTAGGGAGCTCAGTCTGGTTGTTGGGCAGTGTGTACACTGTCCATGACTTCATCGGCAGGGGTATAACGGGGAGTGTGTATAGTTTTAAATCAGGGTGTGGGGCAGAAACACCTTAGAAAAATGTGGCTGGACAAAGATTATTATCTTAAAGCCGTCATCAGCCATTTAGAATGAGCATCTAAGTGTGGACACAGTTACATGTCTGAAAGCACATGTAATAAATGTGATATCAATGTAATAAAGTAAGTTGCACCTTAAGACACCGTCCTTTTGTAATCATTTTCAGTCAGGCTCTAGGCACTAAATTTTTTATGAGGTCTTAAATGAAGAAAAAAATACAAAGAATTAACTCATTGTTAATTTTTTATTGCCTTAGTTTTTTTTTTCCAGTTTTGAGCACGATTGTTAAGACTGTTTTTCTCTAGTTCTAAAGCAAAATGTGTAAAACACAGTAGGGATACTTATACCCTTTAAGGCGTTGTGTAAAATATATATAAACCATTGTTCTAAACAGTCTGGATTTTTGTGTGTCACATGAAATAAATTGTACAGATCCAGACCTCCACTACTGCTGCAGTTGGGGGCGAATACTGCAGCACTTACATAGGTCTGATGCTAGAAATCCAGAAATCAGCTGGAAATCAGTCAGTCCCTCCCCACCCCTCCAGACCCCCTCTAGAGTGATGCCCCCTTCCTCCAAGGACAGGACTTCCAAGTCACCTCATCACGCTGAGACATCCCAAACCATATTACAGACTCTTCTCCCTGTCACTGTCAAAAAAGCTGACACTACTGCGCATTACTGCTAATGCTTCTATCACTAAGATTTCAGAGAACATTGCTCACATAACTGTGTTCGAGCAACGCACTGAGGATGTTGTGCTGCAGCTCCAGCAAATCAGAAGTTCTTGTAAAGCAGGCTCAACAGCTGTCTGATAAAGTGGATACCTGGAGAAACAACCTCCACTTCATCTGCATTCCATAATCCATTAAGGTCCGGACTCTGACTGCTTTTTTCTATCATAATTTAATGTCAGCATTGAAACTTTCAGATCTTGGGGACCTCCACATAGAATGAGCACATTGTTTGGGTCTTCTGAGAAGCGAGGCATGCCATTGCCTGTTTTCTGTATTTTGAGGTTAAACATTGGACACTATAGATGTGTCCAACCTCTCACTGTTGATAATACCAAAATACTCATATTCCAAGATGACTCAGTGGCCCTGTCTCAGGGAGTTTTCAGTGATGTAAATACCTGCTTGACAATGGTAAATGTTTTGCTTTACTTTTCCCTGCTAAGTTACGCATAATGGAAAATGACCAGTGAAATGTGAAAATAGTGGAAAAACTTTTGTTTTCTACAATGTCAACACAATGTTTATTTTCCTGTTTCAAATCAATGTCACTTCTAGCTGTGCTCTTTATATTCCCTGTTACTTTTATGTCCTATACTGGTTCCTCCAGTACCTGGTCGTACTCGCGACCTGGCTTCCTCGCGCTCATCTTCCAGAATGGCAGAGGTGAGCCAGACATGCTGTCTCTCCTATAGTGCACTACAACTTCCCCCTCGCCCCCCATAATTTAAAATAGCCTCATGGAATGCAGGCAGCCTGAACACGCCCATGCTTGGATTGGGGAATGCCTCTTCCTCCTATAGGACTAAAGGTAGGATGGCGAGGGTTGGGGTGGGTTCCTCCAGGATTTATCAGACTTTCGCTTACAGAGGGAAAATCTTTGCTTGGTCGTGGGAGTGAACTTAAAACTTGCAAATGACCCAGATCGGTCATCTGGCCCCCCCTAGGTCCTGCCCACTAGTGTAGAACTCTCTTTCTGATTTAAAATCCATAATTGGACTGAAAGACTGCTTATACTTTCCACTTGTGGGTTCACTGCACTTTATTGAGACTTGACTATCTCTTGGTAACTGACACTCATCTAGGTAACATTGTGGTTTCCTACAATGCATTGGTTAGCATCTCCCTTTGTCCTCCCTTGGATATGGGTTGCTCTTATTGCAGACTTCACCAGCCTGAAGGCTGAAATCTTTATGTCAAACAGAAATGGGCTGATTTGAGCAACGGCTTGTGGTGGGGGATTTCCTCTTGACACTGCTCTATTAATATTGCCATGGACCCGATGTTGCAAGTTCTGCATGGTTGGCGAGAGCTGGTTCGCACCAAAATTGGTGACCGCAAGATCAAGTTGCCCACTTTCGCGGACGATCTCATGATCTTTTTGGGTAATTCCCAGACCTCTCTGTAGCAACTGATGTCCAGATTGGAGGAATTTGGTGAGGCATCTAGTTTTAATGTCACCTTAAAAAAAAGTTCTGGCCCTACTCCTAAATCCCTGACTGACATGACCACCTTGGGTAGAGGGCATTGCTGGGTCGGGCAAGAAGAGCAAAGAGAGAGGGGGGGGGCACCATAATTAGCAGAAGGACTCCTCAGCATTTTTTTTTAAATAAAGGAATGCCATGAAGGGCATGAGGGTAGATGTATATATAGAATAACTTTACTCGTAAAATTTGTATTTTGAATGTAGAAGTCGTGTGATGGGTGTATTAATGGATCCGGTCCCGAAAATTCATTCATTTAATTCTTTAAACCTCTCTACCTCTTATATTTGTTACCTTTATCATACCAACAATGACGTTGTTGGACAGTAGTAGGGGGTGCAGACCAATATTTGGCATCCTAATGTATGGTCAAAGTACCATTGCTTAATCATTTAAACCAGTTTATGTCTGTACCATTGGTGTTGATAAGAAAATGGCAACCAATTAAAGCAGTTTGTTGTGTTACCAGTATGATATTTATCCTTTAACCCCATAATAAGGTTTTGTTTTTTTCTTTAATTCTTCCAATTAAAAATTATTTTATTGTTTCTGGTTACCTAAAGGTGCCTGTATTTTGACCAGGGAACAATCAGCGTAAATTTTTACCCCTACACTTGAAAATTCACTTCTATTATAATACCATAGTGGTGTTGTGTGTATTCATGTGGCAGAGCACGTAAATTGTAAATTGGGCAGAGTTTCTAAATGACTAAATATATTCTGGAGGTGGAAAATACATATTAAACTGATGTCACAGCTATGTGTTAAATAGACAATATTTGTTTTGTTCCATTTGTATAGGAATAAAGAAATCATTTACCATTATTAATCTAAGTAAGATTGTGAATTAAGAGTACATTAAAGACATCCTGCATTTCAATTAGTGTCACATGAGGATACCAGCTGGTATTCTTGCTACTGAACAGCTGTTTATTGCTATTAATTGGACTGTACTCACCACTCTGCAGATGAAAATGTAAATTCTACACAAATCACAGTCTTCTGCTCATTCTATTCATCAATACACTCACACATAGACTTAACATTTCTGACATTATGATTTTTCTAAGAACACAAGAAGGTAACAGGTGAACAAAATAATTCATTATTAACATTCTGAGTGTGGACAGGCAACCCTGTGATTCTCAAGCTGAAGGAATCATATTCCCTGCATGCCCAGCTAGCCAATGGCTTTCTGTAGCTCAACATCAGAAAAACCTCCATTCATTTCATTCCATTTGAAAACTTGTCATCAATGTAGTCAACAAAAGGAAAACCAATCTAGAATATAATGCTGGAAAGAGCATTATGTAACTGACTGACGACCAGCAACTCTCATTTTATAATTTTGAATAATACTAAAATAATTCTGAATTAAAAACAGAGAAACTTACTTTTTTTAAGCAACACCAACTCACTTATCTGCACTATTAAGTGTTAATTGGTGGTATTTATAAGGTCACTTCGATTATACATCTCCACCTTTAGAAAAGATTTGCAATTTTTTGTACATGCTGAGTTATAAGAATGATGGCCATGGTAATTACTTCAGAACAGAGGTGGTTAAAATGAAAAATCAAACAGTGTTTATTAACAAGGACTCTGGTGGAAGTAGTGGGTGTGGTCTAATTACTAGAACTAATATATATATATATATATATATATATATATATATATA
>JABWIB010001463.1:27924-47793 GCA_016617825.1 Platyplectrum ornatum | reverse complement strand
TATATATATATATATATATATATATATATATATAAATAAAATGTATATGTATTATATACATTTTTTATATATACACACACATTATCAATTCAACGTTAGCTTCAAATAAAACAACAATGCTGACTCATGTAAACTTGAACACTCATAAAACTAAATTTTGTGAGCATGCTTAACATGCTTATCTGTATTTCAGTAAAATGTCATATTTTGGAGGTAGTGTTGAAATGATTGTGACAACTGAGTACACACTGACTGTATCTTTTCTCGTTTGTTATAAGATACCCAAAGAGCAGGAATGGTAAGAAATCTAAAATGATAGAGGTCAATTAAATAGAGGTAGAGTGTCCTATTTAACAGATAAAATACACATAGCACTTGTGTTAATTTAAAGGAACAAAATATGAAAATTGATCTTATAATCTTCAATGATATTTAAATAATAATAATAAAAAACAACAACCAAAAATTTATTCTATCACTAAGTAAAGCTGGGCACACACGGTAAGATAAATTGTTCCAATTTAAGGATTTTTTCAAGAGTGGGCAAAACCATGTTGAATTGCAGGGGAGGTAAATTGAATTAGTTGCAATCAGTATTACAGGTGAGAGATGATGGTTCCAGCACAAGTGTAATAACAGTGTAACAGTAACGCTGGTCAGTATCTGTGTGCGACATGCAACAATAAAGTATTCTCCCTGCATGCAAACACGGACATTCATTTTACCTCCCCTGCAATTTAACATGGTTTTACCCACTCTTGAAAAAATCCTTAAATTGGAACAATTTATCTTATAGTGTATGGCCAGCTTAAATCAAGATTTTTACAGATACATCAATGAAATACATTTTCCTAATTTCTTATTATAGCTTTTTTTTGTCTTATAACAAAATATGTATTACTGAATGAGTCCAGTTATTCTACACTATAATCCTGTTCAGACTGCATCCCCTGCAAATTCCATGGGTTTTCAAACCCTGTGGATTTGCAGGGGCACATAGCGCTGCCTGTTCACACGGCAGTGTTTACCCAGGAATTTCCTGGTGAATACTGTACAAATGCAACTGTTGGACCCAGCTTTTCAGCCAATCCCCTCGGACCTGACTTTTCAACCAAGCCCAGAGTTTGAAGAATACCCTGTTCATATTACCACCAAAAACCCAGGACTATCATGAAACCTGGCTATTTCATGAAAACCCCAGTTTTTGCTGATAATCTGAGCAGGGTATTCGTGTACATATAGAAGTTTCTAGCAAGATGAGAACAGTAAGATTCATGTCAAGATACATATGTAAGCCTGCAATACATAATGAATCATTCCTTTCACTGAAGAATATGTTGTTACTTTATATCTTAGACAACAGCCCTACAAAAAAGTACAACTCAAAGACACATACATGGGAGACAGGGAGACCATTATATTGGAATGTCTCACAGAAAACATTGGACAACAGGATTACATCTATCAAAATAAATGATATTTTAATTTATAGAAATAGATTTTCCTATCTGCTTTTCCTTTTATTCCATGTAAAACTGTCCCATAATACTACTATCAATTCACGTGTTTTGCATGTTAAATTACACACATTGCAGCTTCTGTCTAATATTTTATTATTTATAAAATACTGTCCCTCACAAAATATAATACAAAAAATACAAAAGTGTCAGGATGTATTTGTTTTATTTTAGATCTTAGAAAAACCACATTGCATTAATTAATTAGCAGTTATCTGATAGTATAAGATCTATTTCCTGGGTTTAAACAGACAGCTTTCTCTCCAGAACAGGGGAAGGTCAATAATACAGGAACCCTGTTGTCAAACATTCTCATCTGATTCCTTAACAACTGATTCAAAAATCTAGCAAGTTTGAGGATATGAAAAATCATAATTCTGATCTTTAATAGTCTAGTTATTGCCTTTTTTGGATTTCTTTTTCCTCTGCTTAATGATCAGTAAACTCTCATCAACAGTATTTGGTTCTTTTTTTATGCACTTCTTCCTCTTCTTCTTGAATTGCTCATCTTCTTCCTTTTTGATATTGGTATCTTTAAACAATATGTGTTGAGCTTTTTTCTTTCCATGTCTTCTGGCCCGACTAGACTTTATTGTCTTTCCTCTGGGGAAGTCTACCAATTCTTGACTAAGAAGAAAATTGCTTTTTTTCTTATGATTTATTAATTGTTTAAAGAACCTTTTCCTTTTTCCATTGTTTTTATGATGTTTTGTAGGTTGTGGTTTAGCTTCTATGTCTGGGTTTGATTCGCGTATCTGGCATGGCAAGAGTCCAGCTTCTTGAATCTCTACATAAACAAAATAATAAACTGAAATGTCAATTACTATCCTTAAACAGAAATCTGCATTTAGCAGATCAAAAAAAAATCCAAAATATACACTTTCACTTAAGCTGGGTACACACTGAAGGATAATCTTATTTAGGACAATTAAATAAGATTATTATCACACAACATAAATAATCACACAACATCATACCAATGTGTACTGTCCCAGAATATATAAAATGACATTGCAATGACTGATTTACTTTTTAAAAGCTCCTAATTTTATACATTCAATAATGTCCCAATGTCTTGAGAAAACATCAGCATGGGGCCATCTTGTAGGTAAACGTATCATTGCAGCATACGGAATAAAACCTGTAAATGATCCACACTGAAACTAAAGCAACTATTTAGAATTTTTTCGAATTTGCAAGCAATGGCACATCATGCTTAGTTAAAGACGAGTGTTCAATCAGGCGGTTTGATGAAAAGCTTTTGAAAAGTGTGCTCAATTAAAGTCTTAGCAGTTTCACCAAAGGATTTTTATTGACAATAAAAGTACCTTTAAACTTCTTTTTGGCTCTATAATTTCTTCTGCAGATGTCCTGATTCGAATCATAGGAAAAAACAAGCTCACAATTTGGGGAGATTGAGCTGTACATTCGCCTCTCATTGCATTCCTAATAAAAATAAAAAAAAAAGAAAAATTATTGATTAAATTAATTTTATTACTTTTTCCTTACCTGTAATGTTTACTATTATGCCCTAGATTACCCTGTCTTAACTAAGATTATCTATTTATTTTTAAAAACCCTAGTGCACAATGTCCTTCTTATTCGCCGATTATCTTTCAGCCTTGTGAGACATGTATTTATATCATTCACAAATATAAAATGCACACTGTGTCATGTTGTGCTTTCTGCTGGGTTATTTATTTATTTTTTGCTATAGTAAACATCCAACCAAACAAAAAAATAAAACAAACCTGAATGTATGAAATAGCATACCATCAATAACAAATACTAATAATATAAACAATAATAATTATCTAATACATAAAGTAATACAACAAACACAAAATGACCACACCCACCAAATGGTCATATTTGTTTTTTTTTCTTTTATGTCAAAAAAGCAAAACAATTTGAATAAAAAAACAAAACAAACAAAAACATTTATAATACATTTAAATATGTTAAGAGCAGCTGTACGGCATGGTGATGATTGTCCTATGCTTGTTTCAAGATTTGTGGTCTCCTAACATCTCAGTACTCTTGTTTAAGATTTTTAAAAAGTTCTGTTTACCAGGTTCCATATTTTTTTTTTTATACATAGGCATAGTGACTTACAATATGGAAAATATATTTGGGGTAAGACACCCCTACTTCCCGTAGGGGTGGAAAAGGGGGTTACATGTAAAAATTATTTATTCATTTAATTTTGAATAGTTCCCCTATGTACTCTGTATTTCATATTTACAACAACAAGATGATTTTATCAATCTATAATTTGAAGCTGCGAGAAATATTAAAATTGATAGTATAAAAAGAATAGAAAAAAAGTAAAATTATTTCTCAGTCCCAAACACTGGTACATTCTATCTGGTATTTTAGTCCTATAATATGCCGCAACACCGTTCATACAGCCTTGTAGCCTATATATTGTACCTCTACGATGAAACTAGGAAATTATTTAAAATACCTCTGCTACCAATATGTAGCAGTGGTTGGGACTAAAAAATGTTATAATCTTAGTTTTTTTTCTCTTCTTTACTATCAATTTTAATATTTTTCACAGATCAGTTTTAAATTAGAGACTAATAAAATGTACTATATATAAAGAATATCAGCAGAGGGTTGGCAATCCTGCAAGTGCCCCCATGAAGAAGCTTCACTTCCAAACCCATTATTTATGGGTTTGGTAGTGAACTTGAAGATGGGCTCAATGAAAATAGTCTTATTGAGTTAAGACTTCCAAGCAGACGAAGCCGCAGGCAAAAAGCTAGTGTTGGCTTCTATTTAAGGATTTTTCTAAAGTCAGCATAAAAGCTATTCTTCTTCTTCAAATATGTTTTCGCCAGACCACTTACTGGCATGAACATATGGGAGCATAGTAACTTTTCCTTTTTGCTGGGACTACAACTTGGCTTTACTAAGTACAGTTGTTGTCAATTTTGGGGCTGTTACTAATGCATGGCAACCGGCTCCACAGGATATTTCCATAATGGAAAAGCAATATTAGGTGAAGTGGAATCCAAGTAAAGGTTTTACCACTGTCCTATCTCCTCCGCTCTGCCCCTCTCACCACCTGCTCACACCTTGCACACCTATTTAAACTTTCTTTCTTCACAAGACTCTTCCCTCCCACTTTAAACATGTGTCTGTGTTCCCCATTCTCATAAAAAAAATCCTCCCCTCTAACTTCTGGCCCTAAGAGCTTGGTCTACAACCGCCTCATTACCAACATCACAAATAACCACATCCTGGATCTTTTCCAATTTTCCACTCTATTGCCCTCCCCGAGGTAACCACTGACCTACTCTCTGCCAAATCAAAAGGTTGATTTTGCATCCTCATTCTCCTAGAGAATCAGCTGCCTTTAGCACCATTGATCACACTCTCCTACTCCAAACCCTTCACTCCCTAGGACTCACAGGCTCTTTCCACTCAAGGCTCACCTCCTATCTCTCTGAAACCTTCTTTTCTGTCACGACCCCCAGCACCTCTTCTCCACTACTGCTCTTCCTGTTGGTGTGCCTCTACTCTACCCTCGGCACTCTCATTAATTTCCATGGCTTTCAATACCAACTATACACAGATTATACACAAATCCCCTCCTTTGACTTGGGTATCATCCTCGACTCCACACATCTGTGCTGTCTCTCAATCCTGCCACTTTCACCTCTGCAACATCCGTCCTTTCCTCTCGGCTGAAACCTCTAAGATGCTCATTCACTCTCTTCATCTAGACTACTGAAAGATCCTTTTTTGAGGCCTCCCAATAAATCACTTCTCTCCCCTACAATCCATATTTAATGTATCAGCTAGACTCATGACACGCTATGACATTGTACCCCCATATACGATTTCATTCGATTTCATTATTATATGTACCCCATTCTATGTATGTACTTTCACGATGTACAATGCTGCAGGAATTATGTTGCGCCTTATAGATAATAATAAATAAGCCTTAATAATAATACATTTAGCATATAAAACACTATTATCTTCACTTATATTCACTCTTATGACGAAAAGGAAGACATTTTGATTAGTGCTATCTATCCAAAATAATTGTGTAGCTTTAAGTAACATATTTAGCATTTTTTTTATTTTCATTACCTTTTCATATTGTAGTAATATGAAATTAAATAGTAATAGAGTTCCACTTATTATTATTACAGGAGGAACCAGAAGCAAGCAAGAAATTGTACTGATGACTTAATTTGTTCATACTGTACATTGAGCTTTCTTAGGGTATACAGATGTTAAAGGACTATTCCATTTACAAAGGACCAAAACATATTGGGTCACATTTTGAACAAGAGTTTGTATTTTTATATTGTAAAACAGTTAAAATTAAGATATGACCAAAATCATCATGATTAAAAAAGGAACAAAAGATCGACCAAAGAGGGATTAAACACACAGACCACTAGACAGTGGGCTACACGTTACTTAATAACATATGCTGATCAATTAAGAGGCTACTGTGATTATATTATAAAACTAATTTAACAATGTGTAAGTGTTCACTTTTAAAATATTGAAGTCAAAAACACAATATGAAAAATAGTTCAAAAAGCATACACAAATACTCACATAACTACAATGACCTTTCCTGCCACAGTTACAGCAATAGACAATATTTCTTGGGATAGACGCAGAGGCAGATTTTCTGATTGATCCTGGGGCGACCTAAAAGAGAAATTTGTTTGAATATATTTTTGTCTAAATCTAAACAAAAATATTAGACAATACTACATTATATAATAAAGTGTTCTTAAGAAAAACATTTACATTAATTTTACATCAAAACTGCAATGTAAATATCTAAACAAATCAGATTACAATACCATTCTGGTCCATTTATCTGATAATTCCCACTGAAAATAGATTGTTACATTTAGTCAATATGTAAATTTTAAATGGGTAATATCACCCAAATCTTATATTAATTTAGCTATTTAGACATTTACTTAATTGAATGATCAGGCAGACATAATCAAATGACATTCCCAAATACATAGAGGGAAATGGAAAAATTAAATACATTTTACAATTGCATTATATTTGCCCATTGAACTTAAAACACATCCTGTCACTTATTCTTTAAGCGTTTCCCATAATTCAGTTACCAGGCTATGTGAATGCATACACATATAATAAATTGTGTTTTTGTATATTGCAGTTCTGTACTACAAACTGGTTGAAAAGAAACATGGTGCTATATAAAGGATGATAAAAGAAACAACAACAATGAAGTGACAACTGGTACATTAACGTAAAACATAAATAAGAAATAGTGTGGCCATTTTGCCACAGCCTGTCAATTTTTCAATAGGTAAAGGTTACAACAAAAGATGCCGTTCAGAAATAGTTGTCATATCAAGTAAATGTAATGTTTGTACCTGGCTACTAAAGTAACTGTTTATAATGTCTTCTGGATACCCAGAAAAGGTACAAGTTTCTTCACATAATGGACATCTTTCTAAGCTATTTCATTTGATATGTATAATGTACTCGTGCTGGGCTGAACTTTTCCCAATGCTAAACATCCGGAAACTATTAGCAAATTGTTGTTACAGTTGAAACTTTCACTAGACAGCAGGTTTTCAAATGCATATACAGTGGGTATATTCCATGAGAACACAACATATCATAAATGTCATTAAAGTGGAATCAGACATGCAAATCCATAGAACCCCTCATTTAGAACATGTCTGAATAATTATAAAGCCTTATTCCAAGCCAAGTCTTATTTTGCATGTTCAAACTCATCTACTTCAAAGTAATAAAACTGTGTATATCTGTAGCTCATACAAGTGCTCTTAGCTAACATATAGGGGAATTTCTTGGGGCATCAATATTTACAGATGGAAACACAAAAGAAAGAAGAAATTAATGCTTTATTATATGTAAAAGTTTTCATTGCAGAAAGTAATCTCATCATGAAAAAAAAATGGAATGGGGGAAAAAAGTCCTCTATCAGCCAGTGCAACATGGCCCATGAATACATTGTAGCTCTCTCCTTTGTTACAAACATTTAAATAATGTATATTTGTTGGACGATATCTGGAAGATTACTTCACTATCAATATATAGAAGGTAATAGCCTGTTAGATAGCATTACCTTTAAAGAGCCCATCCCATCTGCTTTTATTGCTGAAAACCTTTCATGCACCAGTACACTCGGTAAATATCTGAAGATAAGGTATGAGCCTACCACACCAAGGATTTAAGCTCTAATGTCTTTCCAAAGTGCTGCTGATGCAAAGATTACAAATCATTTTTTCTTAAATGTGATTTTTACATAACCCTTTTTTCTGCTTGAGTAGTTAGTCCAGAATGAATGAATGCCATTAAAACACTTAATCATTATCTGGGAACTGGCCGCCACTATTAGGAATCTCCATGACAAAGAGCAGAAGATCAGACAGGTAAACGGCCTCAGAACACAGTGTCTGCAAGCAATATTCTATGCAAATGGTAGCTCTGGCCAGCTCGCGCTGTGACCTTGAACAGCCCCTGATCAGAATGGATTTTATAAGCTGCTTCTGTTTTTCAAGACAAGTTTATTGTACGAACAAGAAGTATGAATTAAAATCAGTCTCCCTTATAGAGAATAATACAGAAATGCCAATGTATTTCCAATGATGATGACACATGATGGCATGTATATATTACATAAGAGATGCATTTTTATTCTCATTATCCTCCTAATACAGCTGTGTGGCTGTCTTCTCATGTGTGGAGATTGCCAAAATATTTGCAAATCACATGGTGCCAATTTTGGATCAATAATTTTCAGTACTTTATTGGATTCTAACCAGGGTCTTTCTATTTACACGTCCATTATTCATAGGCTCCCTGCATCAGTAAAAAGGAACCCCATGAGAAAACGGTAACTACATTTAGCCCATATTCTGGCTAAAGGTCTTATAGTGAAATTGTGTGAAAGTCCCCACTAACACCTCAAGTGCCCTTCTTCCTTATTTAAATTGCCCACCACCGGTTCCTGGCAAGCATGAATATTATCTCCTGTCACCTCCATGATTTTGATGATCACTTTTACATACCCCCTGTCCCTTATGTTTCAAATCTGCCTTACCCTCACTAGTTGCTTCCATCCCAGAATCACCCCATTGTACATCCCTTTACTTTCACCTATTAACACTCTCATTAACACTCACACCTATTAACCCCTTGACCTTACTCCATACCTCCCCTGCGTTTCTGTTTGCTATGCTTGTTGATGTTCACGTGACTACCTGACAGCTTCGTATTGTAACAAAGAACACCCTGCTTTAATAAATATAAAAAAAAAGGTAAAAGAAAATATTAAGTGGCTGGTGACCAGTATGGAACTTGTGCCCCTAATAATCTCTGCACAACTTTAAGGCTTATATAGACGTATATTAATGTACATGTAACATCTAGAAAAGATTCTGTTTCTGACTTTCCAAATCTTTTGGCGAAAAAAATCCTCTGGTCTGGTTCTGGCCTGGTCCATTTGGAATGAGAGCTTATGACGTAGAAGTGAGAAAGGGGAGGTACTCTGACTTCTACACCATTCACATTCTAAGGAAGAGCAGTGTAGAAGTTTTAAAAGTGGTGTCTTCTGAGTCCTCCTCTCCAATACAGAAGGCTGGATCCTTGCTGCGTTTGAAGCTCTACTCCAGACACAAGCATAGTAAGTCTGGATTCAGCTTGTTGCGCAGAAAAAAAGGTTTTTGTAGATGAGCACCCCATTATTAATCATTCCTCTAAACTCCAACTACCTACATGAGATGCTGAGATCTGAGAGCCTAGCTTTAAGCAAAATGACTGCAATTGGTATGTTTTATAGAAACATACACGTTTTATAGAAACATACACATGGCCCACCCATCTGCTCATTTGTGGATTAAAAACTATAAATAATTATTTTATCCCAAGCATGCTTACACTGTTCTGAAGTATTAGCCTCCACCACTTCTGATGGGAGGCTATTCCACTTATCCACTACCCTTTCAGTGAAGTAATTCTTTCACACATTTCCTCTGAACCTATCACCCTCCAGTTTATACGCATGCCCTCGCGTTCTACTACTCCACATTATCAGTGTCATGTAATGTGAAACATTCAAATTCAAGTTCATGATACAGTGAAGAAACCGGTAATGTTGATTTCCCTTAGTGTGCTTACTGTGGCCCTTTATACAGCAAGCTATTGTCCTACTGGTCATGGGAGCAATGTAATAACACTGTGCAGTGCCATGTGTATGTTAGTGTCTGTGAGACAAAGGTTGCTTAGGTAGACACCCTATAAGTGAAGTAACAACACATTTTGTAGTAATAACCCACAAAATATGTAATGTAATTATGTAACACAAACGTCTAAAAATGATGTCAATAAATTCAGATTGATTAATGAAGGTACCACTTTTTAATATTACTTGAACAATTCTTAAAACAGTTATTTGCCTGTTATAGTACCACACTAGATAAAGAAGGAAGATTCTGCAAATATCTGACTTTAGGAGCAGAGTAGCGCCCCTTTTTTAATAATGCAGTCCTAGCAGCAATATCTCTCCTCTTTCTTTTTTTTTTATTCTGCATAACAAAATCCCAATAATCACCATATAAAGCAGCATCATCACAACTACTATCGTCATTTCCGTGATCAGTCACTTTATGATAAATAAACCCGTTGTGGGTCTCACTAACAGGTCCAAATAATGAATTCTGACTGATGCAAATGCAACATGGTGTCTTTAAAGCCGCATTGTCCTTTTCCCATTTTGTCTTTAGGGCTAATCCGAATGTCAGGGTAAAGAGCAGAAGATAACCTGGTCTTTGGCAAACTGAAATGTAGCTGCCTGTTCCTAAATAGGAAAGACTGTAATGTTAACTAGAAGATTCTCTTGAAAGGACAAAATCTACAGCATGTGTGGAACAATGCATAATATATGCAAGATTGCCTGATAGCAGCAATTCACTCCATGAATAAATGCAAATCAATGGCTCCAAAATCTTCATGGCTTAAAACACATCCCAATTTTCTCCAAAGGTGGTGACTTTTATCTACTCGTCCATGGCTAATTTTACATGCAATGCAAAAAAATGTTATTTAAATTGGGCCGGAGAATTAAACTCCCGTAGATTCCCCACATAGCTCTCAGCAGTTATCTTTTCTCCATTTTAATTTTAAAGGGACTTTGCAACAGCTTCCTTGAGATCCCTTGAGGCTACCTACAGTATAGAGCATCACATGCACTTCACAATTTATGACACCTAAACAAACGCTTTTATGCAGTAATGTGCAGCTTTACGTGAAACACGCTCCTAAGGAGATATACTGCAGGTACCTAGTTTTCCTCCCATCCTTAACATATCTGGATCTTTATAGTCTCGTATTTTCTCTCTCAAATGTATTGCTTCTCTGCACTTCTCGCTGCAGATGGACTGCATAAATAAGCAATGTGCTATGAGGCTTCAGACTAGCCGATAAACCCCTTTCAATTTTCATGCCAGCTTCTTCTTTTGTAATTCAAATCTGGTTGAAAACTGGCAGCTCTGAAAACTGAAACAAGCACTGCCACAAATACCTTGTAATGCTATCGACCTTGTCTGCCCATGCAGTGAGAAAGGGGGATGCATATGTGTCTGCAGTCATCCAGATAACACAACTCATTTTTTCCCCTTTGGATAACAGAAGCCAACACAGGCCTTTGGACCACAAGCTGTAATTTCCAAGCAGGCAGGACTCAGACTAAAAAAAAATAAATACACACTCGTGTATTACATGTACAAATATGACAAANACATGGCATGCTATGTAGATTGCTAAATATGATTGGGGAAAAAACGGACATCATCGGCNTGATTGTTGTAGCCAACACGTTAGAGGATTTATTCACAGTAACTTGAACATTTCACATGACAGAGGCATTGTGGGTACAGGCAGCTGCTTACATCAGTCGTCCAATATAATGAGCATAGTGAAGGTAAAGAAACACATAACACACATGCTAAAGGAAAATGTGAAATATCAAAGAGGAGAGGAAAAGAACTGTATTGTTGTGCAAAACTACACTCATTTATTATTTATATGCTGGCCTAACATGAAAACATTGACTATTCTTCCCTTCAACTGGTTATTATTTGCATGAGTGCTGAATAAATAGTTCAATAAATCGCAAAACAAAGTAAAATAAAATGTAACTTTTTTTTGTTTATGCATGCGACTTCATAAATATGAAATGAAACCGAGGCAAATCTGTTCTTTCCTATGCGACGCTATAAATATATGTAACAAATGTAATGGGATGGCAAACTGGCTTTTCTAATTGGTTTTTAATTTACCTCCCTTTCGTTGCCATCCAGATAAATTCTTTAGTGTAATGTGTGTTTAATCTATTTGCCACATTTATGATCCAGATTAAAGCTGCGTGGGATGGCAGGATGGAATCACTTTTCCTGGAGAATAAAAGGATGGATCCGCTTATCAGCAGCCATCAGAAAGTTCATTAATCAGCTTGGCTTTGTGCCCTCCAAATTGAAAGGTTAAGTAATCCTCTAAGGAATATTTCTGGGAAGCACTGACAATTGTCCAGAGAGGACCTGACATTCACTTCACATAGGATCGCTAACTTGTATTTTAACACCGTTTTGACCCCAAACAATTGTCAGAGGATTAATAAACATGGATTCAGGAAACAGCACATATGACTAATACAAGCAGAATATAACTGAAAAGGGTTGGAAAAACCCCCTTTAAGGTAGAGGATTTAAAAATAAATATATACACGTTTCAAAGCTTTGTTTAATTGTGTACATTTNCTTTTAAAACTTTATGCTCTCCATGAAAACAATATTGTAGGCTGAGACCTCCTTTAGTAGCATGCTGAAATACCAGGGTATATCTCACACAATGATTATCGTTCTAGTTTATGGAGCCGATCACAGGGCGGCTTCCCCAGGGTGAAATCACCACGTTTAATAGGCTCTAATCACACTAGAATGTTAATCATTCTCGGAAGTGCCCAGTTTTAGGATCAATACAGTATTGTTATTCAGTATGTAAACAATCAGACGTTGAAGCACACTCCTGATTGTCTGCACTATAACAAAGTTAACATACTGTAACTTTAGAGTATTATTCTGTAAAGTATTGTTGGGCTCAGCTTCATGGGTAATACACCCCAATGGACTGTATTCCAAATGTCCTTAGGATAACAAATACTACTTTTGTAGANTGTTTGATGGGTTTATAGCAACATATAGAGCAACAGTCTACTTTAAACCGTAAGCAAACCGATCAATAGGAAAACTGTAGAGTGTATGTCAACACTGTCAATATCCATCTGTAGATGCCACCATGCAATACTAATAAATTAATAAATAAAAAATCCATATATAAAAATGATTCAAACATGGCTGCCTGGTGTGCACAATTGTTATTTATCACATAAAAATAAAATATTATTAGTATTGCATGGCAGCATATGAATACTGAGTGTGTTGACAAAGACACTCTGGACTGTTCTTATTGATTGCTTTGCCTGCTATTAAAAAGAATACTATTACATAGTGTAACAGTAGGTCAGAAGCCTGTGGATGCACCATTATTTCGCCTCAGTTTGATTTATTAATCACATTATAATACACATTACAATATTATCATTACATGGCAACATTAAATGAATATTGAGCTGGCAGACATAGATGGTCCAGACTTTTCATAATGCTTGCTTTAGCATCCTAAGCTGAACATCCGCAANAGCGATAATCCATGCAGACTAGGAGGAGATCAGGAATCGGGAAGATTTATACCTAGGAAAAAGGTAATAACACTAGAAGAAGGNGTAGGGCTCTATTTATTCAGATTAGATGATTGGGATATTTTTAAAGCATGACAAAAGACCAGATAAACATACCTGAACTTTCCTAGTACAGTTATTGTCCATTTTGAACAATCCTTTCTATCCACTACAGTGATTATCGGAATGAGCACCCAATAATTGTATGCTCTTCTTCATAACTGCTCTAGTGGCTCATCAAGGAGCTTCTNTTCTATTCTATTGTTTCACTCAATGTCACTTAAATCATTACTAGCAGAGAATCTATAATCTTGTTTAGTCTTAATTGAGACAGTGCTAAACATTTAGGGATCAAGTCTAACATCAACCCCATAATCCCAGTANTAACTGCTTCGAAGCGTATTTGTCACAAGGAATGTTTTAGTAAACTAATGATTAGTGTCAATATAAAAGTNCCATTAAATATATGGTGTTGAAAATAAGAGTGCATATGATATAGAGGTCATTAGAAAACTTGTATAGAGCATTGTATAAAGGCCATTTATATACTCCTATATTGTGAAGAGGGCACTGCATGTTGTATAGTGATCACAAAAATAGTCTACGCTAAGAGGAGGTACTTGATCTTGGTGGCTTTTCAATTGTTCATTGAGTTTCCTACTGTAAGACCTACCTTCCTAGACAATCTGAGCAAAGTATTTCATCTTGCCACTGCAATACATTAGCACTGACACAGGTTCCTGATTGACGGAAACAATGACACGGGTGGGGTTACCTTACCCAAAATGTAATAAAATACAAAGATGTATATTCTGAGTATACTGGGTTCTGTCAGGGAATCTCCTTTGTGGGTGGGAAGCAGCTTAAGCACAGTGACAGTGTCAATCCTTGTACATACCAGTTGCCAGGACTGGCTGACCCCTAGGTGTGCATTTCACATGCCTAATGGAAAATTTGCACACTGATTCTGGCTATAACAAAAGAAGTTGCATTTTTGTCACAACCTTCTGGCAGCAACAACAATTACTTCAGCCAACAGTGTGTGGTATTTATTCAGTTTTCTAAATCAAATTCAAAGCATAAAACACAAAATTATACACAGAATGTTCAAGCACAGACACAGCAGCATTGCTGAAGGTAATCTTAGGATACGTTTCTTGTCTTCTATAAAACTTTTTANCATGTTTCTATATACACTTAAATTGATGATGGGTTATTACAGTAAGAGCTGCCACAATAATGTAAAGCCCAGTGTAAATTCATATTTTCTATTCCCTTGCACTTTGTATTACAATAGTGAGCTATATATTATATATTGATGGTTACTCAAGTGATATCTGTAACTTTGCATATGATCGATAACTTAAGATGCCTGTTTTGTTTTGGGTTTTGTTTTCCACTAGAAACTATACAATCCCAAAGTGCAATTTCATTTGAAATAAAACACACAAAAAGGCTTAATGCACACAGGTACTTAACTAAGAGATATCACTTTTTCACCATAATTCAATAGGCACAAAGTTTAATTTTTTTTACTTTGTAAAAGTGAGTGGTAAAAACAAGTGCCAAGTAGAGGAATGGCATCATCTTTAGCCTTCATCACTTATGTTCTATTTGTTTGTAGTAGCTTTAAACAAAAGTCCAAGATGCCTGTTAGTTAGGCATTATTGGGTTTTTTTTTGTATGATTTTATTAAAAGAATCCATTTCTGTATATTGTGCTCTACACGATCATTGTTAAATAAAGTACAAACAGTTTTTGGACAAATNAAAAGTTATAAATATGATCATAATTTAAAAGATTCATGAAATAACATGAATAATAAAATAACCAAACTTTCTAAGTAGCTCATCTGTGTTGAAAGGGGCATTACAGAGTGGACATATATGCTTATATTCCTCTGCACTTTACATTCTTTCTAGTTGAATTATGTCTTTAAATAAACAAAAAACAAACCCCATCAACAAACTTGACTAGTCACATACACTTACAATGCCACTTGATTGGATCAAGGGGAATACTGAATACTTCTTTAAACTGTGGGTAAGCATTTTTTGTCTCTGTGCTCTGTGTACAAGATTGTATTTTCTTTGGCTTCCGAATAAAGATATATTAAACTAAACTGTGGGTAAAATACATTTACATACTTATCAGAGTTAATAAAATCCCAACTCTGTACCAACTTTTATGAAACAGAGTGGATTGTATTGATTGTGGCAGTGAACAACCCCCCCCCCCCATCACCTTTTCCTAATTTAATCTTTAATGTCTCAACTTATTCAATTATTATATTACTACTCCAATACATTTAAAAATAAACCTAAATATATAGGATTGTTTTTGGTGTTTAAAAGATTCTCCATTTCGTATTATAAAAAATTTTAATCAATGTAATCATTGTGATACTACTATTATCATCTAATGTGCTACATTACAGTATTGTACCAATATTACTTGTAATATGTGAGGTGATGAACCAATAAAAAGATTATAAAAAAAAAAAAGACAAAGAAAACTTTGAACATAGAATAAACTCCTGAAATTAGTGGGGCATCTTAAAATTAGAGGTGGGATTCAGGTTAATGTACCATGCCTTATTAATACATAATTTAGCGTCTTTTCCAAATACATTTACCACCAGGATTATAATTTATGATTAAATAGTGGTTCCCTATCATAGCTAGTCATTAATATGTTTATTTCTATGTTTCTCTGACAAAGTATAAAAAAACACATATGTACACAAGAAAAAAACAAACTCCTATGAATCATAAAAATATATTAAAATATATTTAATTATTTAATATAAATATATTTAATTATTATACATATATATTTTAAATAGTGTACAGTGTTTATGGTGACAGATTGACATTAAGCTCATCATTAACAAATTAACAAAAATAGTCAAAACTGTCATACAGCATAAATATGGGCGATATTTACAGGGTTAACATAAATTACTTCGGCCAAGGAAACAAATACCAACATCAGTACCCTTGGCAAAAAAATTAATAAACAAATAACTGTAGTTTATTTGCATCCTTAACATTATAAATCAAGGAACAAGCTAAATAAATAAAATACATATACTAATAATGCAATGCTCATTTGTGGCTCTTATTTAGGGACTACCTATTTGTTATGAAATATCTGTAATATTAAAAATGACATCATACACTAAATATTAAATCTTCATGCAAGTGTTTCCCTACGTAAGCTATCGAAATAGAACATTCTATGCGGATCCCATACTATTGTAAATGGTTAGACAAAGAAAAATAAATGCACTTTACATTTATTTTATATACTATGTAAATCAGCAGTTGCCAAAAGTGTAATCGACATGATCACATGATAAATTATATTTACCCAGTTTTAGGTTACAACATGAAATACAGCAAGATATTTTTCAAACAGACTAAGAACTAAGCAATAATAATAAAATCCCTAAAATATTTCGGAATAAAATAAAAATAAACATAATTTTTACAATTTGAATTAAATCAGAAAACATGTTTTTATATAGTAGGCAACGTACCCAGGGTATTTAATAACCATTAAACATTAATGTAAAGCAGAACAAAACACTATAAAAGTCTGCTGAACCACAGGGTAAATGTAGTTTACAAATATTAACCATGATTTCAGCTGTATACAACCCATGTTAAAGGCATACATAAAACACACTTAAAGGCATTGTGTTATTGTACTTTCCAAACATTTATATAAGTCAATAAAA
Organism: Platyplectrum ornatum; assembly: GCA_016617825.1. NCBI lineage: Eukaryota > Metazoa > Chordata > Amphibia > Anura > Limnodynastidae > Platyplectrum > Platyplectrum ornatum. Next base: position 30,743 of record JABWIB010001463.1, on the reverse strand, counting down.
CATAAGAGAAAATTATTTTTCAGCTTACCTACAATTTTGGATATTGCATAAATGTAAAAGTAGAACAAGACAGTGCAGTGGTCCTTTCAAAATTATTACCAAGAAAAGGGTTGATGGTAGCAATGGTAACTAACTGCCTCAGTAATAGTAGTAAAAGAAAAAGAAATGAATACTTTATTATGGTCTATACAAGTTACCTTATCTTCTGATCTTTTTTAAGGGTAGGTAATAGTCATATCTAATTACTGAAAATTGTTACATTTTATTGTTTTTATTATTATTTTATTTTTATTATTGTACAAAAAATATTAAGAGCAAAAAGTGAAACACCTTGTATACAAAATAATAGTACAGGTAGTGTACAAAATGTAAAGCATATAGCTTGATTTCTATTTATCACATTACTTTTATTTATGATGACAAAACGACAAAATAATTATACAACTCATAAGGTACGTATGGAATGGGCAGAAATCATGGAGCTAAAGTTTATTATATTTATGAAAAGTGACCCGACATGTTATTGTACCATGTAAGTAAGCCATTGGCTTAATGTGTACAGGTTAACATATAATATGAGATATAATAAGCAAAAAAGAAATCACCTACAATGAATCAGCCATATCTTTGGTGGTGGTCCCTATAATCCTCTAAAGAAAAAAAAATGACATGTAGACCCCTATGGTCATCCACTTTTGCTGGACTGTTCATTAATATGTAATATTGCTTATCCCTGGGCAATTGCAGAANGCTTTCCATTGACTTCAGTGGCAATTTTCCAGAATTTTTGCCTCACTCAGCAAAATACTACAGCTTGTTATAGAAAATATGCTTTTATGTATTCCAAAGGCATATTTGTTACATGTGATATGTATTGCAATAGCCTTGAATGTTTTACTCTGGAATAAAAGAAGCTAATTAATTACAATATTGATAATGAAATGTTGTTTTTTTTTATCTTACAAGATATCTGCACAAAGGTAATAAGGAAGTAAAATCACAATGATATCCACATATTGGACTAATTTAACCATAACTTGTTTTGATGAATGTAAACTAATAATTNATTTGACAACGACAGCACTGCAGACATTTTAGGAACTGTGCATAGCCGTTTCCATTGCCTAATCCGTCCATTGTTAGACAATCCCAAACCTTCCTCCCCTTTCCCTAGGCCAGTCGCATACACAGGCAGTGTGCTCTCTACTGGAGAATCAAGGCCAAGACAGTCTTAAAGAGAAAACAATGCGGGCCAAGAAATATTTCGCATTACTGCTTATTCTCAGCAAAGGTCTTTGCACTGAACGTCCAAAAGAAATGTAAAAACTGTTAAATGCTGCTACACCTGTCACATTCAATTGAGTAATATGTAAAGTGCATGGAATAAGAGGCCACCACGTATGNAGCACAAGAAAAAGACAAAGTGATTTATTTTCATGACTGAAGATTTCTTTTTCTTTCTACAACTACAGTTAACTTTTAGAAGGACAAACGTCTTAATAAATACTAACTGGTTACCGAGTAAATAAGATACTGGTTTTTGAACAGATGGATTTACTTAGCATCTGAGCCGCATTCACATTCTAATCTTGCAGTGAAATATTAGGCATGTGCCGACCCTTCNCCAGAATAAATTAGCACCTTCTCCTTTATCAGCACTTTATTTAACTTGAGTGATTTTTATTTCTACATATTTATTTAATTTATAGGACATTGGAAACAAAAACATCATCTATAATTGTAGGTTACAAATAATCCTCTTTCCTTGAAGGGAAATATTAATTTGTATACACCATATTTATAACCAAAGTGGTCATATAATATTTAAGTTGGACCATGCACATGTGGCTGAATAAAAATGTTATATATTTAAATATACAATTAATATTGTTTAAAACTTAATCTAAGCTCAGTTTGTATCATGCCGGGTTCCTAGTGAACAGTTAAACGACAATAAAAACAAAATAACAAAATTTACAAGCACCATTTAATTTAAATTATAATATGCTTGTGGGTCATTTTAAAGGTATAAAGAAAGGGATAACCTTAATGTAAAAAAGATTCTTTTAACATAAAAGCAACGTTTACAATCTAATATTTCTCCTTGCATTTATGTTAATACTTTGGTGCTGGTATGTACAGAAGAACAAGTATGTTTAAATNGAGATTTACATTTATACAAGAAAAGTTCAGTTCAGTGATGCAGTTCATAGTGGAATAATGTACAATTGTATTATACAAATATTTTGGCCAGTTAGCGCCACCAACAGTGTAAAAAAATATATATTAATATCTTCAGGAGAAAAAACTCTTTCTTTATCAATCATTTTCTATGTAGATTTACATGAAATATTAAAATGTAGATTTGGGAAGACGCTTACCACTGAAAAACCTTTCCACCCTGTGGGTGATGTTTCACTATTAACTGCGATTATGATTCATAACAGAGAACAAATATGTACACTCTGCAAACAAATGACCTGTATCATATTTCATTGATCATCGCCCTATTAAGAACAGTTCATCTAGTTATGTGCATGATAAATCAATACGTGTCAAGTGGGTATCTTCATCTGATACAATGACCAGTACGTCAATACAATTATTTGAAGACAGGGCATTTGGGTTTACTAACTCAGAAATCTAGAAATGCCTCTAGAAAACTGCAGATGGCAGTGTTTCACCTGGCTATCAACTCCTAATATAAGTATTGGTTTATTATGCACCGAGGGTTGTTTTACAAAATGTGGTTGGTAAAAGCAGGAATTACAGTTTAATAATGAACAAAAAGATTCACTTTTTCATTAAGACAATGTGCA
>JABWIB010001463.1:5971-17972 GCA_016617825.1 Platyplectrum ornatum | reverse complement strand
ATATATATATATATATATATATATATATATATATATATAATCAGTTTTATTATTTCTGTAAATATTGTTGTGCCTTAATGCATTTAAAAAGCAATGTAAGACTAAACTAATACAACCTTCTTGCAATCAGGATAAGATAAAATTGTGGCCTCCTGCTAAAACGAGAGTCCGGAAACAAATTACATCTGATGAAAGGAAGCTAATGCAACACATCAGCATCAACTTGCCACAGAGCCCCATGGAAAGCTGTGCTTTAACTCAATGCTTTCAATGGTGCAGGCTGGTGATCACACGGTTCTGGTGATACTTGTCTGTTGCCCCTGGTAACCTTCGTCAAGTGTAACGATGCTGGCCTACAATGGCTTCGACTGGGATGCATTCTCCTCCTTCACATGAATGCAACTGGGCCATCTGTGTCGGCAAGCATAAAAGGCCAGTCTGCCTGTGGGCCCGTCAGTCTGATCACCACCCCTCTGACCCTGATTAAATACAACTTTCAGCTTCTTTTTGTCCTCCCTGTTGACTTCTCCTATTAAAAGAGAGGAGGAACAAAGAAAGCGGAAGAGTGGACTATCTGCCCATAAGAAAGGTGATGTCTGATACCGCTCAACACAAGGATTAGCAAGGCAATACATAACAAAAGCAAGTTTGGGGGAAGTGGGAAAATGAGGAGAAATGGCTATAGGCAGAGCTTTGACTAACTCAGTGGATACACAACTCATTAAATTGCTTTACAAAAGGCATGGCTTAAAAGAATCAACAGGGATAAATAAATAATTAGTGCAAAAAGGAGACACTTCAGACCATCACGGAACAGACTTTGGCACAATGGCCATTCAGGTAACAGTTTAAACATTTGGAAACAACTACACAAAAGCCTGGTAATAAGATAATATAAACATAAAAATCAACTTTTACATTCCACATCCAAAATTTTTTTTTTAACCATTTTAGTAGCTTAAAGATAAATGACCATCCTTATGACAGTAAGAAGCTAATATACAAACATTTAAAGTTTCCCAAAAGAAGCTAGAGTAAATGAAAAAGGAACAATGTAGTTTACAGATAAGTCCAAGGATGTGGATGTGGATGTGTATGTACAAAATGCAATTTGACTTGATGTTTAAACACAACAGTGATCATCAACAACAAAAGCATTATTCAGGAAAAAAAAAGTGTATAAAAAGGTAATATGCACATCTGTTTGAAAAACTGACCTTTATTTTTCTCACTTTGGCATATATTGTACTATATTATATGGCCAGTGGGCCAGAAAACCTTCATTTAGTTATAACAAGCAATAACATTTATAAAGTGTCTCCATAATATGTAAAGAAGTACAGCACGTCTTGGTCACAAAGGGCAATGTGACCAAAACACTTAACATGACAGCCAGGAAATATGCTTACAGATATAAGCCCCTATAATCAACAGACAAATACCTAGCAAATATGTATCTGTTATTTCAGATTGGTAAATGATACACTTCAGGAGCCAATGCCCTTTTAACCATCCAAACTAGAGACTGACCATTACTTAATTTCATCTGACAAAGAAATGGGCATGTCAATGCAATGGCCTAAGAACAGGTACCTTGTACGCTTGTCACCAAATGGCAAATCCAACTCGCAGTAGTGGTGACAAGACTGCTGCCCATTGCATCAATGTAATATATTGTACTGACAATATAAACTAAAAACCATGTATCAGCTCAAAGTTTTATTAAATAAAAATAACNGAGGGGGATTGTGTGTTAAAACATAAGCAAATAGTCATCACATCTGGAAGAAACTTGGCAAACAACGTAAAGCAATATCTCAGCCTCAGTTGTGGTGTGGTGGATTTACTAAGACAATTATTAGAATAAGAGCANCAGCTTTACATCTTATAAGCAGGCTTCTCTGTATTCATGTTTCTTCCGTCCCTGTCCTTACCACTGTGATCTCCCTTGTCTTCCATGATGTAGCGTCTTTGATAACTTGAATGTCCCATTCACCTGGATACATTAACCAATCTATTGCAGATTTCCTCATCTAAATGTTATTTCTAGGTTTGTTGCATGACATATGTACTCGTTGTGACACCCTATAAATAGGGGATAATCATCTACTTCTCAAAAGATTAATTCTGCCAAGACTGTGACTGTGTAATATTACAGCATACATAGAGAATTTAAAACAAACATCATTTGTCTGCAATATAATACAATGTATCAAAAGAAGTGCAGCTTCATTATACCATTATATCATTCAGACAAGAGACTATAGCGCATTAAATCATAGATTTCTTTTCAATTGCTTTTAGCTTTTCATTTTGGTTTCTTAAAATAAAAAGAGCTGACAGAATGTTAAATAAAATATAGCTGCTTAGTATTTGTGTGTGATAAGCAAAATCTCAATATTTTCCCATGCATGCAAATAATTTCATTACCATGCAGCGTGCTTTCCCCACGTGAATATGTGCTCATGCGAGTTCTTATAGCGGAGTGACTAAACTATTGCACATGTTAGGCCCTGTGGGGGAAACTGGCATTAGTGCAATTCTGTTCAGTACTTTGGGGCTATAATTACTACATTCAGTCTTCTTAAGTCCTTGCATTGATCTTACTTTCTTGTTGCTTGTACATATAACATGCTCCATCCTATCTCAGGGTTAGAGATGAAGGGAACCAGAAAGCCTAGGTAGCAGACCACCATGTACTAATAAGATACATGCGGAAATGATATTCTTTAACAACTCGTCAGTGAGAGGAATAATATATTGGTAAAACATATGAATACTTAACTAAAATGGCTAATTATATAACAATATCTGATCTCCAGAAGACATACTTCTTAATATGGTTAAAACAGGCAGGAACGTTGACATCAGGGTGATAAGAGAGTGAAAGCCAGGTTTCATGCCCAACTCAGCAGATGACAGCGACCATTTTATTTACTTAACTCATATGTGGTGCTACAGTGTTTTAAAAGCTTTAATATTAGAGTAGACACCAGGCTTGATTCTCTAAATAGCCGCATTGTTAGCGGTTTCTTCAGGGCTTCGTATAACGGTGTATTTTGCAGAACATTTGAAGGGCAGCATTTCCTCCTAACTACACAATTCAAAAGAAAATACAAACAATCAACCAACCAATCCTTTTATCTGTTAATAATGTCTATGCATGACTGCTGGAACATGTCAACAAGCACTATGTCTCCTAAGAAATCAGGACTATTTAGAGAAGCATTGTGATTACAATACTTAATAGAACAGTGCTTTGTCGAGAAATATGCCAACACTATTTAGGTTGTAATACAAAGCCAAGGTAATCCCAAAGGTATACATGCCTTGACTTCTGGGTCACCAGGCACAGGGTTCCCAGAAATCAGCATGAAGCGGACAAGGACCTCACAAGTCTATTCCGACACTGTTCNTCAGTACTATGCACAATGAGCAAGCATGTGACAGTACCATAGGGAATAATAAATACCCTAATAAACTTATGCAGAGCATCCTTTAAAGTTTACAAATGATCACCTGAGAGGTGGCTGCATTTTCATGGCATGAGAAAGATGTCTGTGTAGGAAGAGATCACTACAGAGCTGTTACTGCTTTCATTCTACTCATTTTCTACAGCAAAGAATACGGTCAATTTGCCCAATCAGTTCATAATACAGACATACAAATATTTCCAAAAACAGATCATGAATTACACTATTTACATCCCATTCATACAAAGGGTTTGACTGACATATCATTAGGTTTGCATCCTTCACGGGCTAAAAAAAAAAACCCATCTGCACAACTTTGAAAGAATGCCTATTTAATCAGATCAATAGAAAATAAACCTATATAATACAGAACCATTTGTGTTGTTTAGTTCTAAATGAATGGTTTCTGTTTTACAAGCCCATTTAAAACATGGCATGCTTATTTGCTTCTTTGAAGGTGTCAGAAATTCTTAGAATACTAATTAATTTTCTCTCCAAACTCCCTCCCATTTGATCTGTAGACTTTCCTGATGCCAAACAGCTTTCAATTTGTGCTGGTAAAAGGCTTCAAGGGAAAAAGGAAGGTCAGGAAGGTCGCCAAGGTATATGAGCAAACCAGCAAACACACATTGAGGACTTGTTCACACAAATGTGGAGGGGGAAAAAAAAATACATAAAAATAATAAAATAAAGAATGAATCCGACGTGCGTTTATCTTTTTGGCGACAATGTGTTATTCAGCGCTTTGCATGGGCTTTCAGGCATTTCTTTGGTCCGTATACAGAGTTATGCGGAAGTTGCACAAAAAGCAGCAGGAAGAAGCCAAAGGAGCTTACAATAAGAAAAACAAGAAAAAATAAGAAAATTATATAAATCAAATAAATAAAATAATAAAAAAAAATTCAGGAACACATCTGATGTGTTTATTATTATTATTATTGCTGGGAACATCGTAAAATTGAGGAATGCTAATTATAAAACAGAGATTGAAGCAAACACATGAGACACAGCACACTTAATTGCACCAATACATTACAAAAAAAACCACGTCCTCTTTTTTATGATATACAACACATTTGAAAAAGTCTCTTAATTTTTACAGTAAATATTAACTTTTATATTACTAATATATGCTTGGGAAACCATATATTTTTTTATTTTTACATTTTAGCGTTGTTTTGTTGTGTAAGTAAACGAGATAAACATACAGACAAAAAGAGGTCCCAAATTAAAATTTTGTATCAATAATAGAATTTATTCCCTGTAGTATTATGTTTGCCACCTACATCATAATAAAATACAGATCTTTAATTTATAGAAATGAACCAGAGCAGCCTGTACTCAAACAATTTTAATAACCTATTAAATTGCAACTTCTGATTCATTTTATAACCAGGTTCCTTTGGGAACCATTCTATCAAGTTAAAGACAGATTTTTTTTTTTTTTTACTTTAAAAGAGATAAATAGCATCATTAATCTGTAACATTTCATTTCTATTATCCTAGAAAATGAGGAGTTATTTTATTTCGATCTTCGGGTAATTAGCCTCTGCTTGCCAGGCAGAAAATGTCTGTGTTCTAAAAATTAAATATGTGTCATTAAGTGGAATTTACCATAATGTCATTTATCTTTATATATTTCATCAGTGACCGCAATGGGTCTGGGGATGCATCAGCTTTTGCATAGGAAGCATTAAAACAAATTGAAAAATAGAATAATCCCAAACCCACTTCAATACAAGCATGGTCATTTGGGTAATTAAATAGTGGTATTTAAAGTTTTAATTTAGATATTCATAACTGTTTGCGCAAAAAGGTTTCATAAGAGAAATAGATTAATTATGTATAGAAAATTAGCTGTCTAACAGTATTCTAATTTGTCTGGGTGCCTTAATTTATGTAATCTATTTATTTCCATTACAATGTGAACATTTATTATGTTTATTTTTGCATCTTTGCTCCTATGTTTTGTTTTACTGCCTTAGCTTCAGAAAAGGAGAAAGACAAGCCGAGTAGACATCAGAAAAACCCAGTTACATAGAATGCCAAATCTTTAAAATCCATAACCGTTTCTGGTAATTAGCAATGACCCTGCGTATAATATATTGCAATAGGGTGTGTTAATTAACATGTTCACACAACCGGTATGTGTCATTATAATCTTTACAGTCCAATGCAATATTTTTCCCTGGGCGGCTTGTTTTAAACATTTGGAATCATCGCGCAAGGCTCAGCTAAACTCTCTGTTAACTTGTAAGGACAGCAAAAGTAGCCGATCAATTGATCTAGAATTAATAAAAAAAAAAAAAGCTTGTTTTTGAGGTCTGGTTCTGAGTCTATAATATTTAGAAATGCTGGTCACACGCAGCATAATAAAAAGCCCTATACAAACTGCATAGTGGCATAATACTACTGTGGAACACAGACCGCTTTGTAAATTACAGGATACAGAATTATACAGGTTACTGAAAATAAATGAGAGTGATATGTAAACCAAGGTCAGTGTCAAAAGATGTGACATACAAATATTACTGTATCATATTGATGTAAATATACACCATCTAATGATCACCATCATATTAGATTCTGTAAAAATCACTACTGTAGGATCAATATGAGCATAATATTATTATATAAGATTTAATTACATCTNTGACAATGCTTGTGTATTAAAACGGTGACACACATATATCCCGTTGGATGGTCTATGTAGTGTAAAGTTGTATAAGCTCTGCCACATGGCTCAATCATCATACAAACGGTCTTATGGATTTACTGCACTATGCATATGGGACATCAGTCTGCAAAGATAGTAAGTTGATAAACGCTTCAGCATTCAGTAAAATGGGAGTGAATTGTAACTACTGTCACCATATTACATGGCACTGTATCATTTTAAACACTCATTCACATTATCTGAATCTAGCACATTGTCACATCTCTGATGTTTTTAAAGTGGCAAGATGGATGGTGTTCTTTGTATATCAAACTGTGTTTTAACCTCTGAGCCATTTATTAATCAACCAAAAATTATGAGTTCTATTTTCAATGCTTAGAAAATCAACCTATTCAAAATTTGAAGAGCTTTCTATGATTCTATGTTATGAACAGGGGGAGGTAAAATAGGAAAACAATAAAATAAAGACACCTTAACCTTTAAACCTTAACTTGTTGACTATAGCAGGTGTAGGCAAAGTACAGCTCTCCAGGTGTTGTCAAACTAACGTCCCATCATGCTCTGTCAGGTATCAACAACACCAACCCCTGCTATAGACAACAAGTTGAGATTTTGTGGTTGTTTACATAAACAACTACAAATAGAAGTATCAATTATTCTTTATACCTCTTGCATTGTAACTCAATCTTAGAACCATACAATCTTCAGTCTTTTAAAATATAAAGGATACCAACACCTCTGCACCCGTCTGATATACCTTCCTAAAGATGTACGAAAAACTTCAAAGCAGTACTATTCGCCCAGGGAATTTCTGGAAAGCGCATGTACCATACTACCAGTGACAATAAATGGCTTTTTGGTCTCTCAAAATAAAAATGTAATGAGCGGAAAATACATGATTAAGTTCTTTCATTTAGACACAATGATTTCCTACAGATCTATCACTGCAGGGGAAATACATAACTGATAATACTGTGTAAAGGAATATCTGTATAAATTAGTTATTTCAATGGCTTACCCATCACAAAATTAGACATACTGTATATTGTTTAACAATGTAGGTATATATTTCATTATTTATACCCCCACTGAAACGTATGTAGCTAGTTCATGAAAATAAAAAGCAGGTAGGAAATATTGTTATGTTATGTTTGTGGTGTTTGCACGCAATTCAAAAGTACAGTACTATTTGTTCCACATGTAGGCCTTTCTGATACCTTGGGTAAAATTGAATGACAAATTCTAAACCACAAATAAAGAGAGTGGCCATAATATGAACTAAAGAAAAACAATAAGTTGTTTCACTAGAAACCATGGTAGCTACAAAGATCTAAATATGAATTTGCACAAAGGACACACATTTTGACATATTTATCATTTTGTTTAGTATGGTATATACCAGTAAATAGTAACACAACAAAGACATTAGAGCTGTAGGTTGATTCATTGTAATTTATAGCCCATGCTCAGTTCATTAGTATGCAACATTTATAGCTTTGACATATAGCGGTGGATTAAGAGTTGTACCTTGTTTAGGTGCAAGTATAGACCTAAGCAAAGCCATATTGCAATGTGAGGGGTGGATATGAATTTAAATTTTATTGCATACAGTGAAAGCATTTTTCTTTTGCATAGATCTCATAAATTGTAGAGTTGAGCAAGAACTTTGTCTTCTAATTCTCAACTGTAATTGAGTTTTCACAGCTTTTACTTGCCTCCCAGATAAGTGTTTTGTCCAGGTCTATACTTGCATCTGTTTTGCTCTTACTCCCAAACTCTGGATCAGCCCTATAGATAACTTACGTATATAGTACATACAGAGTGCGTGTGAGGTATAAATAGCACAGTAAGGGATATCCATAAGTAAAGGCAACTTGACAACCTTAAGGAAGGTTTCTCCATGCATATTCCCCTATGAACAGGGGAAGGTCATGTCCTACAGTAATCTGGTTCACTCCACTATGATTAAAGTATACAATACAATGTGGGGGAACACAATGTAGCTCTCAAACATGGAAGAATCAGTAATCTAGTCCCTAAACAAAACAAATAAATGAAAAAAAAAAACAAAAGCAAAAAACCAAGGCGCGTACTCTAATAAAACAGGCTTTGAACTCAAACGGAAATCAGAATTGTGTAGAATACAAACTGGAGCCAAGTTTTTTGTATGAAATGTATGAAATGTATCTGTTATGATTCGCTGGGTTATTTTACAAAAACAATATCATAAAGTTCTGACTTGATATTCAAACAATAGTTCAGTTAAAGTGCTCCCTCCACTTGAACCACTACACACAACAGTATGATATAAAAGGATCTATTCGACCAATAAACTACTACCTATTAAAATACAATATTTTTATTATATTATTTGTGTATTTGTGTCTCCCGACCAACATGTCAAGTTTCTGCATTTATCATGCTCATCAGGGGAATCTTAAAAGCACTTCCCCACTGCAAAGGACCATTCGTCTTTTGCTCGCCCGATGACTTTTGAAACACATAGGGGGGCTCCATGTGTAAACAAGAGGTGGTGGACATCCTTATGCAGCCTGGCCTACACCCAGGATAAGTATTTGCAACTTTGATTTCATTTATTGCTGTTCTAAACCAGACTTGCATTTTGTTATCTTATTCTTTGATTATATTTAGCAATGTATATGACTCGTTGTCACTTTGGAAAGTGCTTTTAAGATTCCCCTGATGAGCATGATAAATGCAGAAACGTATTAACTGCATATAATTAATATGGTGTGTAATACAGAAATAATAATATAACTTACTATGGTAACATTGCTTTATATATTAATGGTAGGGTTTACCAGGGCCATTTAGGTTTATAGAAAGGAGGTGTTCCAGTACGGGATCGCTCTTATCAGGGCGGCAGCTCCGTTCCTTTTTTGTTTTTTGTTTTTTTTTGGATAGTAATAATAGTGCAGCCTAGAGGTAGGGGTGATTTAGGGCTATATAGGTGAAACTTGACATACTCAAGAGGCATCTAAACTCAATACCCTAGTGCTGTTTTAGTTTTTGCATCACAGAAAAAACACTTTTTTTTTTGAGGTGAAATATAATTATTATTTTTAATCAGTATTAATAAAAATATTGTATTTTAATTCTAGCTCGCTCTCGGTAGTAGTTTATTGGTCGAATAGACCCTTTTATATGATACTATTGTGTGTAAATAAACAATATCAATGAAAAGTCAGAAAATGAAATGGAAAACACGGTTTTCTGTGTAAATCAGCCTTGTGACATTTCTCTAGAAGTTCCTGTGTCTTGGTAACACTGAAGGAAGTGAAACTGGTGTATGGCCTCCTGTTATTGCCCTCTTGCTAGGGCCACACTAAATAGATACGGGCCTCTTCCAGGACATCCATTCTCATGAGGATTACTTACAGCTGCCATCTGTAGGCTCAGTACTTGGGAGATTGCAGCTGCATCAAAATCTCAACACAAATACGCACCTTTACTGACAGGTGGCTGTGGTGTGACTTACAGTAAGGGAACAAAAATAGATCTAAACAGTTTTATTTTATAAGACACCTATACGTTGTCTTCTATTCAGAAGATTAATTCACCTACACACTTCCCTTTAACTCCTAATCATTGTAACCAATTAATTTATTATAAGTAAACTGCCAAGAAATTGACATTAGGCCAAATTTACTAAGAAGGGAAATTGAAAGTGGGGAAGTTGCCCATAGCAACCAATCAGATTCTCAGTTTGATTTTACATAATGGTGAATGTGAACTTGAATCTGATCGGTTGCTATGGGCAACATGCCCACTTTGCAATCTCCATGTAAATGTAGGCCTATACTTCTCAGATTTTCTGCTTACTTTCTTAAACTTTTACATGTGCGTTGGCAAGTGGGATAACCTCCAATATGAAGTTGTAAGGGCCAACACGGTAGAAACATTTGAACATGAGTGGTCATTTTAATCACTGTTTAAATACCCAATGTTACGTTCATGAAAAATGATTTAAATGTTTGCTTTAATATCTTTCATAATTAATGTAATCTACTACCTCTTCAGAGCCGTAACAACGACCCTTTATCATAATATATGGCAATGAGTGATGGAAAGCTGAACAGACAATGAAAGATGGTGTCTGTAGGCTCTCGGATAGAACTGCAGCAGTCAGCGTTAAGCTGCTCCCACACAAAGAGTCTGATGCGCTAAGGTGGAAGCCAGGGACACACAAGCTCGCGCGATCAGAGTTACACAAAACAGATCAACGTAGGAACCAAAAAGAGGAACACGTCAGGAAAACAGAGTGGGTTATGTTATTTTTCTGCATGTGCTTACCTGAGCGAGAGTTGTTTAACGCTGTCATACAATTCAGCTGAGCTTTTATATATGGGGGGGGGGAACATGTGCCACTCTATGGTTATGATCTATTCTAACACATTTATCATAATAGGGAATAAAAAGAAAGAATAAAACATTCCAGGCACAGGTGTTTTTAGCAGTGGTGGATATATATTTATAAGATGCAAACACTTCAGGAACTTCAGCCCATTTATTTGTACCCTTCCACACTTCTCACTTAATCTGCTCTCAGCTGATCCCCAATTAAAAGGGCATTGTGCATCTAATTAGCAGAGCATTGTACATCACTGGCAAAGCCGAGCAGAATGTAAGAGTGGCTGAGCACAAGCAACGTGGACTGAGGACTCAAATCCCATTTTGGTGTTTTGCAATCATGAGTTCAATACTCTGTTAATTGGGTGAACCATGACCATCTAATTGGGTCTCAGTTGAGGAACAGGGAAGAGGGGGTGTCATCGGAGGGATTTCACACTGAGGATGCAGCAACTGAAGAAGTCGTAGATAACAAGTCCCTGAATCCCCCTCTATGTGACTGAATCGTGGTAGCATTATTTAACCCCTAACATGACAACTGCAAGGCACTAAAAAGAAACATTTTACTTTGTCTACAACTGTACTCTAGCTGTACCAGTTGCAACTATTAATGTGTCATTAATAATCAGTTGCCAGTTATAGTGTAACTATTATTACAGCATGGATTTTGCATGTCCTTTACAAGACCTTGTATATACATTTTAGTCGTTGCAAGGTAAAGAGTTTGCCAAACTCACTGTCACCATTCTCATTCATTATAAAATGCTTGTAACACACAAATGATCAGGAACATTTAAAACTATGAGATGTATTATTATACGTTAGTCGAAATTCTACTTAATAATTCTTTTGGACATTTTCTGCTTAAATTTATGGAAGTTGATAACCGTGCTCTTAATATATTAAATTCCAATTCCTTGTAGGGCTTAGTTTTCATTTCATCAAATGAACTTGAACTATGATTTAGCTTCTAATAATTCTTTAATATAAAGTACCAAACGTAGAAAAAAAACACTCCTTTAAAATTGCATATATCCATGGGCTCAGAATAATAATGTCACACTTGGAAGATTATAGTTATAATTTCATATTTCAAGTATAAAGCATCAGCTTATATCGTTATTGATTAGCTCTAAAAAAAAAAAGGTTAAACTTTCTACAATCAAAAAACCTTTATTTAATGGTATTTAAAGTAGTAGGTGAGCGATGTACACATTGCATGGTCATTATTCTTCTAAACTAAAGCACACAAAAGCTTTAATTATCAGTAAAAGATACAGAGGTGATATAATAATTTTAATAATAAGAAACATGAAAGTAAATTTATGCAAGATGAAAGTTAAACAAATCATAAGATACATATATATATATATATATATATATATATATATATATATATATATACACACACACATATATATATATATATATATATATATATATATATATATATATATACACACACACACACACACACACA
>JABWIB010001462.1:19652-34463 GCA_016617825.1 Platyplectrum ornatum | reverse complement strand
GAAAATTAATGCATTTGTGTTTCTAATCACAACCATAAGTTTTTTGCATATTGGAAATTGTCATTGTTACTAAATTACTGGGTAGGTGAAAATGGTTTTGCCTAAAACTCCATCATGGCGTAAGTTTACNAAGCGGTAAGATTGCAGGAAGATTGAAATGTGGGGATGTTGCCCATAGCAACCAATCAGATAAGGCTCTCAGTTTCATTTTACATACTGTAGAATGTGAGCTTGAATCTGATATCTCAACTTTTCAATCTCACTGCAATCTCACCGNTTAGTAAATTTAGGACATTGGGGTATATTTACTAAGCATGCCCATAGCAACCAATCAGATTTGAGCTCTTAGTTTCATTTTACATACTGGAGAATGTAAGCTCAAATCCCACTTTTCAATTCCCCAGCAAATTCCCTGCTTAGTAAATATACCCCATTGTCTTTTTTTTATTATGAATTGGGTGTCCATTACTAACAACCCGCACAGTCATTTTGATCAGTAGGAGTGGTGCTCAATAATGTCTGTTACTGTGCAAAATATGTGCCCTCATCGGAAAATCGAGTGTTGTCTATACTCGATAAAATTATAAAAAGAGAAATTCACATTTTTACATAGAAATTCAGGGAAATTTTTATCTAATATATACAGTATTATATGTGTAACTATCTATTAAATCTCCTTTTAAAAAGCTTTTATGTATCATGTATGTACATCTCCAATATGCTATATGCAAAACAAAAATAAAATAAATTAAATTAAAAAAACATTACATGATGGTTATTTTGATACAGGTTAATGATAATTTAATAATTACTCTATCTATTTTATTTTTCTTTTAGGAAAAACATCTACAATCAGTTAAAGTAATATTTACAAGAAAACCTAACACCATCAATTTGAACCATGAAAAATTAAAAATTAAATANAGAGGACAACCTACGGATTCAGATCTTCAGATTTATATAAAACTATGAAGCACTGTTGAAACATTTTGAATACCATCAACATCATAATTTATCTATAAAGCACCAGTAATTCCACAGAGCTGTACAAATACTATTTAGTCAATCATATAATTTTGTGCCCTATTCAAGCTGTCTACATCTAACGTACACACACAAATTTAATCTCCTTTGGGAGCTATATATATATATATATATATATATATATATATATATATATATTTATATTTTCTCTCTGCCGCATATTTCATATATATTTGTAGACCTCAGTTACAGAATTCTGAATGTTTTTGTTTCCCAGTAACTTTTTTTTAACTACTCTATCCAATACACAACCAGCGCGAATGTCTGTAAACGGATTTAGATGTCATAAGTGAATGTCAATCTAATGGACATTTTATAACTCAGGTTGCAAAATCTGATGCCTGGAAAGTATCACAACACAANAAACACAAGAAAGTTTCATCACCATCAGTAGTATCAACACAAACATCCACATCATTAGTATCTACATAACAGATTAGATAGGTGTAATTATCTTTTTAAGAATCCGGTGCAATTTTTATGTGATGCTGTTTTATGACCGTTCTTCCTGAAAAAAAGTACAGAAATTTAATTTGACTACTGTTACACTGTACACCAAACTTTGACTAAGTAAATAATATATTTGTAATGTATTCTTAAAATCTTACTTACTGAACAGAATAACAAGTTGCCACATTTAAAATATTTTGTAAGGAACTGAAATTTTTATACCTTGCAAAATTAAATCCAAGCAATGTTCAATAATCAGACTGTCACTGGATTCATCATAATGGGATTCCATGGCCCAAGTCAATACTACAATCTAGTTTTNCTGCTATTTCTTTTTCTCTATATAATAATCTCTGCTAGTAATGCAATTATANTTCTGGTGGTCTACTTTGACTCTTCTCTTCAGACACCTATGTTTCTTTACATAAGCACNTTGTCTTTGGTTGAAATATTGATTGTCACAACAGTTTATCCAACCATGTTGACTCTTTTCCTAAAGGGAAATGCTTATATCTCTTTNGATTTATGTTTTTTGCAAATGTATGCTTTTGATGCTTTCTTAATAACAGAAAACTACCTACTGACCNTTATGGCCTTTGACCGATGTGTAGCTATTTCCAATGCTCTTCGNTATCACTCAATAATGACTTTAAAGTCTTGTAAGATATTAATATGTCTGTGTTGGTTGTTCGGATTATTGAGTCCATTGACCATGATCATTATGGTTTATAGGTTACCATTTTGTGGCCCAAATGAAGTTGACCATATATTCTGTGACTCTTGTCCTCTGTTGTCGTTAGCTTGTGCCAGTAGTGAACTTAACATTTCAATGGACTTAACTGTTAGTTCCTTTACAATCATCTTAAATGCTGTGTTAATCTGCATAATATACATTAATATATTGGTTGCTATATTCAAAATGAGAACATCAAAGGAACGGAAGAAGGCCTTCTCCATTTGCATCTCTCACCTNATTATGTCTGTTTTTTTCTACTTAAGTGTTGCATTTATGTACATACAACTTCAAGCTGAATACTCTACAGGCTATGATGTAGCCATATCGATCCACCAATCTACTCTTATTTATAGTTTTCGCAACAAAGAGATTAAAAATTCCTTTAGGAAACATTTTTATTCAGCAATGACCAGAATTAGGAATAANAGTATTGGACAAAAGTTTCACAGGNATACATAGTCACTATGGAGTAGAAAAATAAATGCAAGGTGCGGTACCATATCTTGCACAATGTCAGGGTATGATGCAAGTATACAGTGCCAGTTATTTTCTATGATTAAATTTCCATCTTTATATTAATTAATAATTTAAAAAAGAAATAAATTGGATGATACACAATTAATCAGATGCAGGATTAATCCCATTACCTGACTTCTGATTGCATGCGCATGAAAGCTCCACCAGACCTGCTCCCAGCCCATCTAAATTACTCTAGGTGGATGGTGAGGGGAGGGTTGCAAATTTAACTTAAACAATTGGGGATGTGTTTGTGGGGACATTTGCAGATACCAGTCTCATGAAACGTTGATGAGTCAATTAAACATCTATCCCCTGCCTTTCCAGCATGAGAAAGGGGAGTGACAGCATCAGGTATTTACCATATCCACATTCTGCTTGCACAGTGCATCCACAAAAACTCTGGAACCATGATAATATGTTTATTATTAATCATATTTATATGACATGATATGTTAAAAACTACCTATAANCTTTACAAGACCATTAAATGTGACTTTAATGGTTGCCTGTTGCCTTTAATGGTTATCAAAGCAAGGTGGCATATGGAATGTGCCAGGGAAATACCCCCCCCATAGCAATCTATTTATAGCATGAGATTTGTCCATGCATTCTTGTGTTACATGCTCCAGACAAGTCATATAAGGGAATGCATGTTGTAAATTGCATACTACAAAATGAGAAAGCTGATTAAGTGGTTGTGCCTATCTTAAAGGACTGTGTTCTATAAATCATGCGATCAAGCCCCAATGTGCTNAAATGTCTGCTAAATTATCAAGGTTATTATCAAGTTGTGATCCTGCTTCCAAATTTCAACAATTAAACATCCGAAGCTCCAATGAAAAATGATGTGGTATGTCTATGTTCTGAATTGCTGTTTTTGCAACAATGTTCAATGTGTCTATGATACTGATTTCATGAACAAGAACAAAGAAATTTGGTTGTTGGACTTTTAAACACAGTATCAATGGCCCGATTTTGAATTCATTAAACTTCAATTTTTATAAGAAGCAAGTAAATGTTAAAATGCAATATTAAGAAATAAAGAAACTTTTTGTACTGGTATTTAAAGCATGTGCTCCTAATATAAATGCTGCTCTCTCTTTTGAACTCTTATTACGTTTTTGTAAAATATTAAATTGTAAACAGACAGATAAGTAGAATCACAGAGAGAAACTGAGTACAGCAAGGGGCGTTGGAGGGAGAGGGGGAGGGAGAGGGAGAAGGGGAGGAAAGGAAGAAGGGGAGGAAGGGAGAGATGACTTAGCACAGACTGAACACATTACACTGCCCAGCAGCTGAATACACACAATTGCTACACCCCTACTACAATCCTGCACTCTAAATCGACAGGACAGCCTGAGAAAAGAAGANAAAGGTAACGGTGCACAATACCTGNGCAATTAACACAGCANATANACTTATTNCTAATCCAAGTACAATCAGGAGCCACGACAGCCCACCTCCTGATCTACTGAGCTTATGTAGCCTTTTAAACACTGCCCTACCCATCACATGTACCTACATGAACCCTGTGTGCCCTGCACATGACCGTAATAATTAATGCTTTAAAAACATTCTTCCATACCCAAACACTGTTTACACTGAATATGCACACACAAACTAGTCATATTACAAAACCTGGGCCTGATACTCACATAATAAGTACTACATAATAAGGTCCCAGACAGGACCTTAACTGTGTGGAGTTTGTATGTTCTCCCCATGTCTGTGTGGGTTTCCTCCAGGTACTCCGATTTCATCCCACATACCAAAAACATACTGGCAGGTTAATTGGCAGATGTCTAAAATTGTCCCTAGTCTATGTGTATGTGTAATTACCCCTATGTATCAAATCCCTAATCTCCCTTAGAATGTAAGCTTGCGGGCAGGGCTCCTCTTCCCCACCCATTCTGTCTGTCTGTATTCCCCATTGTACGGCACTGTTGATACTTTGTAGCGTCTAATAAATAACCATTAATAATAATGACCATTTATGCATGCGTGCATATCCAGATGAAGAACAAGCATGAACATAGCTTCAATTATAATTTGGTGATACCTTCCTGTGTTACATGCTCCATAAAACATACATACATAGGGATGTCTGCTTTAGATGGCATACTGTAAAATAAAAGTGTTAGTTGTGTAGTTGACCCTAGTAGACTGACTGTGACTCNCCAGAGGTTGTGAAACTACAAATCTCAGCATGTTTTGACTACCTAGTTATAGTTGATACCTGGAAAACATGCAGGGACACTTAGNTTAGGAACAACTGGNCCTAAATTTACTAAACTNCACAACTGGAAAAGTGGAGATGTTACTCATCGCACCCAATCAGATTTGAGCTCACATTGTTATGGGCAATATTCCAACTTTTCAAATCCCATAGTTTTGTAAATATAGGCACTGGACACCCACGGATGTTATACAGTTATTGAAAGTTATAAAATGGTTAAATAATTGAAACAGTTGAAAGTAGAAATTTATAAGTGACAGTTTGGCCACTTAATAGAGGGGTGCTAACATAGAAAAATTTATAAAGTATATAATCGAGTATAAGTCGACCAGAATATAAGCCAGGGCACCTAATTTCATCTAAAAAACTGGATTAACTCGAGTATAAGCCTCCCCCCAGTATGTGTGTCTGTCACCCCTGCGAAAGGCTCATGTCACTGATGGATCATTTCACCTATAGGACTGCATTGTCTCTGGGCTGATTCAATTCATGTTTAGGAAACAAAAAAGCCGGTCATGCACTTTTTAGGTAAGTCTTAAAATAAATTGTTCCAGTCGACCACCTTTAGTCAAGACTGGGTGAACCATGTTGAATTGTAGGGGAGGTAAAATTAATGTCAGTGTTTGCATGCAGGGAGAATATTTTATTGTTGCATGTTGCACACAGATAGTGACCAGTGTTACTGTTACACTGTTATTACACTTGTGCTAGGAAACATCATCTCATGGTTTCACCCACTCTTGAAAAATCTTTTGATTGAAACAATTTATATTATAGTGTATGGCCAGCTTAAATCACGCTCTCATTTATACGTAGCTCTAAAAGCCGCAAGCTAAAAAGCTGTGAATTTTGTCCCTTACGCTTTTCTGCGCAAAGCGGCATTGAATCGGCCCCTATGTCCCAGCTCCTATCCATCTTCCCCTATATGTCTCTATTGTTCCCATTTTTCCTGATTGTTCAGGTTAATATAAGGCATATAAGCAATGTAAAGCTCCTGTGCCATGGTGTAACCCATACAGCACACTATCATGCCTGTGCCAGCTCTGTGGGTCAGTGTGGTGGGTGAGTGGCATGCTGCCTGCCAGTGTCACACTCTCCCCCTCCTTTACGTTAGCTCCATCTTAGCTGTGAGCTCACATCCCTGCATCATCCAGGACAATGACTGGAGTATAAGCCAAGGGGGCTCTCTCTGCACAAAAAAATGTGCTGAAAAACTAGGCTTATACTCCAGTATATACAGTAAGTGATGGGGAATTATAGATTTTCAATTTAATGGGTTGTAGAAGTGATGGTATGGCATACCCCCGTATATACCCCCACTTCCTGGTATTATCCATTTTCAGATGCAATGAGAAATACTAATCCGTTCATACTTAAGATTTGGATGAAGGACTTTAGATGAAGGAGTCTATGTTATTGTTATATGTTTTATCTTTGTACTGTTGTTTTAATTTATCCATACATAATGAATTAGTATATTAAAACACTGTATCTTTAATGACAATATTTTGCTTAGCTCAGACTCATAATTTGTACTAAACATTCATGTTTTATCCAGGAACATGGTGCTCTATGTGATGGTGTTGGTTCTGGTCACAGAATCTATTGCACAACAAGGTATTTTATGTTTGAACTACATACACCTTCCAAAAGGCCATTAGGGCTAGATTTACTAACCATCAAAAAAGTCATTTGTTTTCAGGGATGCCAATTTTTAAATCACTGCCTTGAGTCTTTATTTTGTAAAATATACAAACCAGGACTGAATCTTTGATTCCCGAACACAACTTTATCTGTGTGGAGTTTGTATGTTCTCTTGCCCCTATTTATCAAATCCAATCTCTTTTATATTGTAAGCATGAGAGCAAGGCCCACTAATTCTGTATGTCTGTGTTCCCAATTGTACAGCACTGCGGACACTTTATGGCACCTAATAAGCGATAATAATGCATTTTCTTTTTCTTTAATTAAAAGTATTTTGATAATTTTTTATATTTCTAATATGTAAATCTGTGTTTTTTTGACAAACTTCCATATTTCCATACCCTTATACAGAACATAGGAGCAAAGCAAACATAAGAGCAACTCTGGATTGGAATTTTAGATATTTTGTATGATAAATAGATCCACATTAATAATGGTTGTAATGAATCTTGATTTCCAGCTGTGAATAACTATTTTCTTGGCTTCGGTTTCCCCTTAATTTTCCAGATATGAGGAATAATGTTTTCCTCTTTCCAAAACCAACTGCAACAGCACACGTGGTCCTTCATCCTGCAATAGTGAAACCACTGAAGACATTTACTGTTTGCCTGCAGTCATATAGTGAGATTTCATACCCCTATGGTCTATTTTCCCTGGCAACACCTTCGAAGGACAATGCTTTCCTTATCTTTCCAGATCCCCCATTATCATATCTGGTGTCTGTAAACCAGGAGGAAATCAATTTCAAGGCAATATCTGGGGGCGTATACTGGAAACACATCTGTGTCACATGGGATTCTGATACTGGCGTAATCCAACTTTGGGTCGACGGAACAGTCAGCCCCAGAAAAGTTATAAGTAAAGGTGCTGTTATTGGTTCCGAAACAAGTATTATCCTGGGACAGGAACAAGACTCATTTGGTGGTGGGTTTGAAGTGAAACAGTCATTCTTTGGTGAAATCAGTGATGTGAACATGTGGGATTATGTTTTGACACCAGAAGAGATACAAAAAGTCATATCTAATGAACTAAATGGAAATCTGATTAACTGGAGATCCCTAAATTTTGACATTAAAGGGAATGTACTAATTCAACCCAAGCTTCAATGTAAACCATTAAAGGATATACATACGCACTGCAATGTATATAAGGAAACAATAACTGGCATAAACAACAATAACTGATGATCGAGTTTTGCACTGATAATTACAAATTAGCTTCGCTATTAGTCTAGTGTATCACAGATAAATTAGGAAACACAAAACAAGCATTTATACGTTCTGTACAGTATGTACCTATGGACATAAAGCATGCCCATAAATTCTTCATGCATTTACCTAACCGAGTTCTTAACCCTGCCTTATGTTCTACATGTTAGCGCATACTGTACAAGTTAAACAGCTTACTCTATCTCCCCTGTCCAAAAAGGGTTTGGCAGCGGGGAGGGAAAGGATATGGTTATTCATCAGGAATAAGCTAGGGTTAAGCTGCAGGGAATGGGGGGGTTAGGGTAATGGAAGGAGAGGGTTAGAGTAAGAAATAGGAATTTCCCGCTGTCGGGGAGCCCTCTGTCAGTGCTGCTTCAGTGTAACATTCTGTTGTCTGCAACATGGCTGTTAAAAAAAGGGCTTCCGCAGCAGCAAACCACATCCCACTGATTAATATTTGGGTGTATATTGGTTTCTTTCTGGCGCTGTTTTATCTACAAATAACCAAGTTAAAAAAAGTTCTATTTATTCAATAATCCTAAAATGACAGCGCATTCAAAAAATCCTATGACAGCAAATTCATAAACATATGGCAAAATAGTTTAACAAAATAGTAACACTGCACCTAGGCAACTCATACTAGAAAATACCTATATATTTCTTTTGCATGCAGGGAAAATGTTTAGCTTGTACTTATACCATACTCAAATATTAAACAGACATAATTGTATACAAAATGTAGAATTTATTTACAATTTATGTTTTTTTGAATTTTTCTACCATTTATTTCAATTTAGATTTCATCTGTTAACTTTTTCAATTCTTTTTGTACTTTTTTACCTTTATGGCCTTTATAACCTATTAGGCAATCTACCACCCTCCAAGCCTTTAAACGCACACTCAACCAACCAACTTCTACAGACTGGCTTACCAATTCTCCACTTGATTTCTCCATATAAATAATAATAATTATATATATATATATATATATATATATATATATATAATTACATTTTATATATATATATATATATATATATATAATTACATTATTCTACTACAAACTGTTTGCATGGAGAGAAGTGCGGGAGAGAGAAATGAACTTACCCTGTTTTACCCCTTCCTTAAGTCACTTTTGTGGATCAGCAGTCTGTGTAAAGTTATCCGCGATTGCACAACTGTGCACGCATGCAGAAAATGTAAGGTAGGCGTTAATAAGATTCTCCCAGCAATTAGGGGATGTGAGAGTAGCAGTTGCAGTGGTTTCAATCTGATCCTTTGCTTTTAGCTCCAAACACAGTGCCAATGGGGATTCAATGCCAGAACACAGCTGGATATGGATTTGTAGGCTCCTTGTAGATTGATCAGAGGTCTTAATTGGGCAGGCCCTCAATTTATATAATTTGTAAAATTTAGCTACACTACTGCTCACAACCACTCTATCCCATTCATCACTGAAAACGCCACAATCAATATGCAAGTTTGAAATCAAAGGATACAGATTCCAAGGATCATTTTAACACAGGGGCTGATGGCCCCAGGCTTCCATTTAAATAATGGACCACTCATTCAACCTATCTTCAGACTTTCCTCTAAGGTGCATAAGGATGAATGTTAGTGACTGACATCTTCCTCATCCATAGAACTGTATGGTGGTTACAGGCTGCCACTGCAACAGTGACATGTGCTAAATGTGTTAAAGAAGGGTACAGTTTGATGAATGGTCCTACATATAATTTACCACCCCACACAACACTGGTACATATGCACATGCTAAATGCATGCAGTTTTTCTACTCCTGCCTTCCTGCCTACCCGCATAGCACTTCCCCTGTCACTATCCTGTTTGTCTGAAAAAGGCTTACGCTACTAGACCCCTAGAAGAGTCAGTCATGCAGATCAGAGGTCCTGTTTGCCTAATTTAAATGGTGCCCCTTGCCCACCTAGCCCACCTTGCCCACCTAGCCTAATGTAGAAAAGGTCTGCACATTTGCTCATTTCCGCTGCTTTTTAGGCAGCCTTGTAGTGTATATCATGGACTGAAATGGTGACAACAAAAGAATATGCCAACAAAAAAAATGTTCTGCCCAATAAACCGATTGCTTATAACATTCCTGAATAATTCATCAGCCACTAAGTTGGCTCAGGGCAGTTAGGAGATTCCCCAGATTATCGAGTATTGCACTGAGACATTCAGGCAAGGAATTAACATTAGAAATAAGTCAATAGAGAAAGGCTTACTCCCTTAGGTAACAATTAAATTGTGCTTATAAACTAGCATGGGTAGAGCATGTGCTTTGGATGCAAACACAGAGGAGTCAAGGTATATAGCATATAACATAATAAACTGAAATTCATTTTGTTCACAAAACTTCTTTCAATTCCCCAAAAGTTCAGCGTGATTTATCCAAGATGCGGATTTACTGTTTTATTTTGTTGCTCTGAAATTCTGGATTTGTTTCACACCACAGAAACAGAATTACTGTTTATATTTAAGGCTCCAAGTATATTGTAACCATTACTATAGAACTCTAATAGAGTTATACAAGGTCATGTCAGAGTCACACTGCGGCTACCATGGCAACCTCCACACATTGCTTGGACACTCCGGTCCAGGCACTGTGTGCGTGACACGACCGGACAGCTGCACTGCTTACAGAGAGAAGGGGCACAGAGCGGTTCCTCTGTCACTCCCGCATTCCATCTTGTGATGCGTAAGCTGTGCGTTCGTATTAGTCCATCTATGGGCACATCCTGGACATAGCCTACTGAACTGCTATTTCATTTTTATTACTATTGCTGAATTGCTATATATCTATACAATGTGATTTTGTAAGACTATAAGAAGTTATTGCTCTACATGCATTTCTGTTACCTTGGGAAGGAAAGCGTGACAGGGAATTGGACTTTCCTTAAATTGCGCATTCAAAGATCTACCTTATTCTGGGTGGATCTTCGAACCCTTCTCTCTGTCATCACCCATTCCCCCAGTCAATGCATATTTCTTCAACTTACCCTCATTTCTCATTATATAATATCCTGTTCATCATCACAGATTATTTAACATTACAGTAATAATCCTTTTTTACTATTCATCAGGATAGCAACTGCATTGATCTTCTCTAAACTATGCTCTGGTTTTAATCTAAAAACTCTCCTATTCACCTCTCATAACCAAACCTGCAAACTACCATACTCATTTTAAATCTATGGCGTATAATTCTACAAAACCTTCTCACACTCAAATAAATAGGTGTGACAAGGTTTAACACCTTAATATTAACCAACGAATCTACATCTGTGAAGTTTCCTATGATCAGGTCATAGTATTCATGTACAACAGCAACCTCAGGGTCAGTCATGGCACATTGAGCATACTGTAAACCTTAAAAAAAAACCTCTTCCGTAATGTCATTGGTGCAAAGTTGTTTTTCCGATGTTGCATGCATGTCTAAACTGGGACTTACACATCAGAATGCTAGTTATACCAATTTGATATCAGTTTTCAGAGCGAGTGAAGTGCTAGGGGAGTGTAGTATCCACTTTCGTATGGGATTTAGGAGTGCTCTGTTGTAAGGGGCAAGCAGTTGCTTGCTCTTAAGTCTGAATCTAGCCCATTCTCCTTACACAAGCTCCTGGATTCTCTTTAATATTGTTTTCAACAAGCCAGATCCAGACTTTATACTCGAACTTTCAGTCTGGATCTGGTCCTTAGTCACGGCTAATTCTAAAGGTTACTACCTGTCGTGATAATCACTTATATAAAGAGGTATTTTAAATATTCAGTTTCATTCAGTTGTCCTGGGATAACCAGTCTGTCAGTATGTTAACTAATGGTTTATTGCTTAGATAAGAAGACATGGGATTCGTATAATATGTATGTCTGTAGATCACAGGGCTCTATAAGGAGCTTGCAGGATAGTCATAATTCAACCTACAGTACCTAGCCTTAAATGTCACATTCCAAAGGGGGCAGAGAGGAGTATATGAGAGTTAAATATGAGATGTGTGGTTATAAATTTGTGCACTCCTTGGAGACTTTATAACCGACAGGGTGTGTCCCAGACCCTTCCTGCCCCGTCCATGCTCCTACTTTTCGTTCATCTGTTGGTGTATCATATTTGTTAGGGGGCTTGTGTAGTTTAACAAAGCGATCTGTTCCAAAAGAAATCAGGAGTCTTTATCTAACATATTATAAAAAAATGTGTTAAAGTATAACATTTTGCAGTGTCTTTTTTTTTCCATAATTGTACATTCCTTTTTGTTTTGTGTATACAGCAATGTCAAGTCAAACAGAAGTGAAGATGAACTTTCCCAATAGTAGCAATGGCACAGCGATCACCATTCTTGGAATCTCCGACATTCCAGACCTAAAGGCTCCACTATTTTTTGTGTTCTTTATTATTTATCTTCTCACTATTATGGGGAACCTCACCATTATAATAGTCATCTGTTTGAGTCNGGAACTGCACAACCCCATGTATTTTTTCATTTGTAATCTGTCCTTGCTTGACATCTCTTATTCCTCCGTTACACAGCCAAATCTTCTGTCCATCCTACTAAGAGGGCCCAGTTTAATCCCCTTTGCAGCTTGTATCACGCAACTCTATATTTTCATGTCGTTAGCATGTACAGAGTTTGTTTCTCTGACAGCCATGTCGTATGACCGCTATGTGGCCATTTGCAAACCATTACATTATTCCATTTTAATGAACAAGCGAGTTTGCTTGCAGTTAACAACCACATGTTGGATAGTAGGATTCCTAGACCCATTAGCCCATACTGTTGTCATATCTCAGCTACCTTTTTGTAGGCCACGCATCCTTAATCACTTCTACTGTGATCTGTCGGTGTTGCTTAACCTGTCATGCGTGGATAAACTGTTCATTGAAATTTTGACTTATGTGGTTGGTTCGGTGGTTGCTCTACCAGCCTTCATGCTTACACTTATCTCCTATGTATTTATCATATCCAACATTCTTAAAATCAGTTCAACTGCTGGCCGACAGAAGGCATTTTCTACATGTGCATCCCACCTAACTGTGGTGACTCTGTTCTATGGAACGGTTCTCATCATGCACATGAGACCGTCATCCCACAGTTTGCTTACTCAGGACAAACCATTATCGGTAATATACACTGCCATCATCCCCATGTTAAACCCTCTTATTTACAGTTTAAGAAATAAAGATGTAAACAAATCTTTGAAGAAGATCACTGGTAAGAAAACGTTTATTTAGAAAACTGAAGAAAGACATTAACTTAATCAGTATCAAAAACATTTTTGTGCAAAATGTAAATCACAGCAGCCAATCAGACACTTGGATGAAGTTTAGTCAAATGTACCAATTATGTACAGTTCTACAACTTTATGATTTTCTCTTTATACCACAATGGGAAATTGAATCCTCCTCTCTGTTTCAATATCTATACTGCCCTAAAACGGTCAATACAAATTATTGCTTGTGTATGGTAATTTAATGCTTGTATGATAAGCTAAATTAATATAATACAGTAATAAATAATTAAAGAGAGAACAAACTCAAAGACGCTTCTATTGTTCAAGAATAATATTTTGAAGCTTAAGAGAGTATACTGAATAGCATATGTAAAAAATAGATCTGAAAGTCATTACAAATATATATATTGTGATACTTATTGGCTCACCAAAACAACAAAACATAAAAGAAAATCCTAGCCCGTCTGAACTGAGAGTTGTTCCTCTCTACACAGAGTTCATTCCTACTGCCAGGGCCTCAACAAAACAACAGTAGTACTTACTCCCACTCAGGGTCATAACTACAAAAGGCTGGGNCCCAAAGCAAACCTTTCAACAGGGCCCCTCCCCCTTTAAAAAAAAAAATGTTATTAAAAAATGAATATATATATATAATGGGAGTCNAAACTGCTATACAAACGTGGGGGCCCCCAAACTGCAGTAAAACACAACAATCTGGCCTGTCATTTAAGGGATCCTGTTCCCAGAAGCTTCGGACCTCTGACTTTTGGGGAGCCTGGGTAATCCGGCAATTGGGCCAGCGGGCCCCCCAGTGCTGCAGGCCCCATAGCTGCCGCTACGGCTGCTATAGTGGTAGTTACGCTTATGCTCCCACAGTAAATCAGATTGTCAGCACATGTCTCAGGCTACCTGCCTGCTCCATACAAAGACACGCAGTATCAGTATGTGGTCTCCCAGGCTACATGCCTGTAGACCAAATGTTCCAGTAGTTTGGAGAAGAATGGGATATTGTGCGGTAGTTGAAGGGAAGGGTGGGATCAAGGTTAAGTTTTTAAGAATGGGTTAGACTAGGACGTACTTGAAGAGGGAGGGGAAGGTGGAGATTAAGCAAGGTGGGTGCAGTTGGTGAGAGGTGAAGACCAGAGAAGATAGGGGGGATGGGATTGAGTGGGCACGTGGATAGGTTAGAAGACTGGATGGTTGAAGGTAGACGTTCACACATGTGAGGGGGTTGGGGGCGATGAGAGATATGTGTATGGGCAGGGAGTGGAGGAGGGAAGAATAGTGTAGCACTTGACAGGTCGGGTACTGTGTGGGGAATGGTACAGGAGTGTTAGAAAGTGGAAAGCGAAGGCGTGCAGGGTTGATAAAAGGTGGAGGGAAGTATAGAAGTTAGAGAAACAGGGATATTGGTGTGTAAAGATAGGAATGTTTAGATCATAAGTTTAACTTTCTAGCGGTATGGTCAGTAGAATCTCATAGTAAGACAAACAAAATTACCTGATTTAACAGCCACATTTTNAAGGATTGGGCTGATATCCAGAGACATTGTTCAGGAGTTTGCAGAGAAGTTCACATAGGGCTGGATTCAGCTTTTCACTCTCATGACTTACACTCATGAGTTACACTCTCATGGGAAAAACCATGTTGAATTGCAGGGGAGGTAAAATGAATGT
>JABWIB010001462.1:5201-17952 GCA_016617825.1 Platyplectrum ornatum | reverse complement strand
TGCTATTGTGGGCCACCTAGTTCACAGTTCATCGGTTAGGTTAATCTGTCAAGTTGATATTACAACTTAATTCGGCCCAATTCAATTCAATTAGCCCCATTAATAAACCATGTTCCCTTTTTAAAATCCAGCTATCGGTGTCCGTGTCTTTATTTGGTAAGGTTGTTTGCAAGTATGGATGCATGGTGCGGGCAGGGGTGCTATGCCGTTTGCTGTTTATATATTTGGTGTGGGTATGTATTTGGATGATCATCATAATATACCAAATATGTATATATACTGTATACAAGTGGGAGGGAATATGGGTCTGTAAAAATATGTTTGAGAATATTGTCAGTTACTGGCATGTTTCAAAAGCTTTTTTTTTATTTTACATGGCATCCTCTATAGCATTTGTTGACGATTGCACAACACAACCAAGGAAATTGAGTCCCTGATTTAGGCCAATATCTAATTGGACATGTTTCAAAAAGCAATAGCATTATTACTTTAATACACTTTATCATCATTTTGAGTTTATGAGTTTGTAGTTTCTATCAATCATTTCCTGTTGTCATTCAATCACTGTGCTTCTGGTCTGGTGCCAGATCCTAACTTACGTACTATTGAACTTACGAGCGAGTGGTCAAAACCATGTTGAATTGCAGGGGAGGTAAACTGAATGTTCGTGTGTGCATGCAGGGAGAATACTTTATTGTTGTATGTTGCACACAGATACTGACCAGCGTTACTGTTACACAGTTATTAGACCTGAGCTAAAAAACATCATCTCTCAGTACTAATACTGATTGCAATTAATGACATTTACCTCCCCTGCAATTCAACATGGTTTTGCCCACTCATTCTTAAGTTCAATAGTACATAAGTCTGGATGCAGTCCAATGAACATAAAATCTGAATTTCATCTAAATATAAAAAAAAAAAATTAAAGTACTGCTTTAAAATGTGAAAGAAAATAGGCAAATTTATTATACAACAGAAAATGAATAAAGATTAGTGTAGTAGACATATTTTAGTTTGCTATAGTTATTTTATTTATTTAAGGTGCAAAGGAAATTCAACTGAA
Source organism: Platyplectrum ornatum (assembly GCA_016617825.1). Lineage (NCBI taxonomy): Eukaryota > Metazoa > Chordata > Amphibia > Anura > Limnodynastidae > Platyplectrum > Platyplectrum ornatum. Next base: position 16,886 of record JABWIB010001462.1, on the reverse strand, counting down.
AATCTTTTGGATTCAGAAATTATTATTGCCACAATATGTTTATGTCATTAATGAAAATAACATTGGACCAGATACAAACTTGAGTAAGAACATAAAGTTACACCTAGGCATGTTTGACCAGTGTTACTGTTACACTCTTATTAGATTTGGGCTGGAAACATCACCTCTCATCTCTAATACTGTTTCCAACAGATGACAGACAACCCTGCAGTATTTTTCCTGGTTGCAGATTATTCCCCATGAACTGTAAAACCATGAGGTTTTGTATTGTCAAACCCTTAGGGGACGATTCAATTCAGCCTTTAGACATGAAAAAGCTGGTCGCATATTTTTTCGTGTCTAGATAACCGTGTCTTTTAATCTTGCGGCTCATAGAGTATCTATATTTTGCATAAGGGGGAAAAATTGTGCGCCTTATAGATTGACCCAGTCTCACCCAGTCACCTCCTCCCTATATCTACAACTCTCTCATCACATTCTGATCAGCTTGTTTCTGCAAAGATCAATCAATATGGAAAGTAATATAAGAAACCATAACTACTATGTCTGTTTATGATTTAATGATTAGAATATTGCATAATGTTAAACAAAAAGAAAATAGAAGCCAAAACAAGTAACGCAATATGTTTTTTATACAAAGACTTTAAGCTGAGAATCAAATTGGAGCAATAAACGTGTCATTTTTGTTCAACAACAAGAAGCACAAACACTGGAATGTAATAATTGCACCCTAACATGTTATGACGGCATAGTAAATCTAGCTGTTTTATTTAATGGTAAGAAATTTCCCTGTATGCAAACTTAAAATTCAATACATCTTTAACGACACACTCTGCCGCTAGGTGCAAAGTTGCTTTTTTGCTGCTGTTCCAAAATCCAAGCTACCCCAAAATCTCATATATGATTTGAAGGATGGCTTTGAAGCTACCTGATTCTGCATTTAGCATCACCCCTTGGTCTGTTCACACAGCAGAGATGAGTGAACTCCCCTGCCATAGGAGACATAGGAGACTAACAGAGGCTAATGATAACTAATGATATCTGTTCTTAAATCTGGTTCAATATGCGTGAACTCAAATGATCAGTTAGTTGTCTTATCTGCTTTGCATTGTGTATATAAGATATTTGTATATGCTATTGGTTTACATTGAAGCTTGGGTTGAATTATTACATCCCCTTTAAGGTCATATTGTAGGGATCTCCAGTTAATCAGACTTCCATTTAGCTCATTAGATATGACTTTTTGCATCTCATGTGGTCAAAACATAATCCCACATGTTCACATCACTGATTTCACCAAAGAATGACTAACTCGCCACCAAATGAGTCTTGTTCCTGCCCCAGTACTTACTTGTATCAGAGCTAATACCAGCCCCTTTACTTATAACTTTTCTAAGGTAGACCTTTCCATCGATCCAAAGTTGGATTACACCAGTATCAGAATCCCATGTGACACAGGTGTGTTTCCAGTCTAGGACCTCAGTGTCCGTCTTGATAAGGGCATTTTCCTGGTTTATAAACAGAATAGGATGATGGGCAGGGCCGCCATCAAGGGGGGGCAGCCGGGCATACAGTCCCGGGCCCGAGCATCCCCTCCACCCCCCAGCAGTGGCCCGGCACCCTGCTGCCGGCAGCCAGCATAAAATCACATAGACGCCATATTTGGCGTCTATGTGCATTTAAATAGGCCCGACGGCCTCCCGCAGTGACGTTGTGATGTTATGACGTCACAATGTCCTGGCGTTTTGTGGGGGGCAAGGCCGCCGGGTCTTTGTGAGTCCCGGGCCCGGCCGATCGTGACGGCGGCACTGATGATGGGGGATTTGAAAGATAAGGAAAGCATTGTCTTTTCCAGTTGTTGCCAGGGAAAACAAACTATAAGTGCGAGTAACTTCACTATATGACCACAGGCAAACAGTAACTTTCTGCAGCGGTTTTGCAATGGAAGGAAGTAGGATCACGTGTGCTGATGAAGTTGGTTTTGGAAAAAGAAAAAAAANTTTCCGCATATCTGTAAAAAAATGACATTATTCAAAGCTGTATATCAACCCTTCATTGCAACTATTTTTGTTTTGGAAACCATTATGATAACCCAACATCCACATTCCTGTGTGTGAATTTTTTACATAATATTATATTTATTGCTGCCGCTCCGGTGCCCAGTGAAGACACCTGGAATGTAACCATGGTTTTATTTAATTCATTCATTTTTTTTAGTTTTTTTCTGTTTGATCCCCTTTCATTCCCCAGCATTTTGTCGCTGTTTGGAATTTTTATGTGGCCATACACGGCCAGATTTTTCCCCAAAACCCATGAATATCCACCTTTATACTTTCAGCGGGGAAGTCCCGCTTTTGGGGGACTGTCCAGCTTTTGGGGGACTGTCCCGCTTTTGGGGTACTGTCCCGCTTTTGTGGGACTGTCCCGCTTTTGTGGGACTGTCCCGCTCTTGTGGAACTGTCCCGCTCTTGTGGGACTGCCACGATTTTGTGGGACTGTCACGCTGTCTCTCCTGTCACCAAGTTTGTCCCGCTTTCCATCATTTACAGCGACTTGTGGCACCAGAAGGAGGGGGGGGCGCTTACGCAGGAATGAGGCTTGGGCAGAGTCAGGCAAGACCAGAGGAGGAGTCGGGTATGACAGAGGCGGAGTCAGTTATGACAGAGGTGGGGCTTATGTGTCCCTCTCCCAAACCACAGCAAGTTGAGAGGTATGTAAAGTTACAACTAAGAATGTTGTTTATTGTACCCACCAGATACTGACCAGCATTACTGTTATTAGACTTGGGCTGCTCTAAGGATGAATTCCCTTTCCTGTATTCTTCAAACAATTCAGTGTAACTCAGTCATTCCTCCCTATGGGACAGATTATGATGTTTAGGCACTCATGATGTAGTCAAGTATGGGTAAAACCATGTTGAATTGCAGGGGAGGTAAAATGAATTTCAGTATTTGCATGCAGGGTTTATTTATTGTTGCATTTTGCACACAGATACTGACCAGCGTTACTGTAATTAGACTTGAGCAAGGAAACATCATCTCTCACCTGTAATACTGATTGCAACTAGTTACATTTAACTCCCCTGCAATACAACATGGTTTTGCCCATACTCAACTAAATCATGAGTGCCTAAAGATCTGATTCTGGCCCTATATCTACAACTCTCTTATATTCTGATCAGCTTTTTTCTGCAAAAAACAATCAATATGTAAAGTAATATAAGAAAACATAACTACTGGGTATGTCTGTTTATGATTTAATGATTAGAATATTGCATAATGTTAAACAAAAGAAAAAAGAATCCAAAACAAGTAACGCAATATGTTTTATACAAAGACTGTAAGCTGAGAAAGAAGTTTATGTAATAAAATGTGACAGCAAAAAGAAGCACAAACACTGGAATGGAATAATTGTACTGTGATACGTTATACGTTTTATGATGGCAGATATTAGTAAGTTGTAACTTTAGGATTATAAATCTAGCCTAAACTCTGTTCATTATTAGTCTTAATTAAAAGCAAGAAACTAAGTACAATTTTAATTAATTACAATTTAATTTTTACCCCACATTGCCGCATGTTTCATCTAGGTCAGTGGTTCCCAAACTGTGTGCCTAGGCTCCCAGGGGTGCCACGATGCTCTCATTGGGGTACTACAGAATTTTTATCCGCTGCGTTGCTAGTCAACCTAAAGTATTTCTGTCTTTACCTAAATTGTTGTTAAGCTATTTTGACTCAAAAACTTAAAAAATTNGAAATATTGAAAAATTATGGAGACCCTAATGGTGCCTCGACTGAGAATGTTTGGGAACCACTGTTCTGGGTGGCAAGTTGCTGTTTTGCTGCTGTTTCTAAATTTAAAACAACCCCAAAATCTCATATATGATGTGAAGGATGGCTTTAAAGCTAGCTGATTCTGCTTTTAGCATCAGCCTTTGGTGTGAACTTACACACAGCAGAGATGAGCAAACCCCCCTGCCATAGGAGACTAAAAGAGGTTAATGTGTACGGTATCTGCTCTTAAATCTGGATTTGGTTTTATATGTGTGGAATCAAATGATCAATTAGTTGTTTTATCTGCTCTGCATTGTGTATATAATATATTTGTATATGCCAATGGTTTACATCGAAGCTTGGGCTGAATTATGACATCCCCTTTAAGGTCAAAATTGAGTGCTGTCCAGTTAATCAGATTTCCATTTAACTCATTAGATGTGACTTTTTGCATCTCTTCTGGTGTCAAAACATAATCCCACATGTTCACATCACTGATTTCACCAAAAAACGACTGTATCTCTTCAAACCCGCCACCAAATGAGTCTTGTTCCTGTCCCAGGATAATACTTGTTTCAGGACTAATAACAGCTCCTTTACTTACAAGTTTTCTAGGGTAGACTTTTCCATCGACCCAAAGTTGGATTACGCCAGTATCAGAATCCCACGTGACACAAGTGTGTTTCCAGTCTAGGACCTCAGTGTCTGTCTTGATAGCTATATTTTCCTGGTTTATATACACAGAATAGGATGATGGGGGATTTGGAAAGATAAGGAAAGCATTGTCTTTTCCAGGTGTTGCCAGGGAAAACAAACTATAAGTGCGAGCAACTTCACTATATGAGCACAGGCAAACAGTAACTTTCTGCAGCGGTTTCACTATGGAAGAACGTAGGATCACGTGTGCTGTTGAAGTTGGTTTTGGAAAGAGGAAAACATTATTGCGCATATCTGTAAAAAAAAAAAAACATTATTCACAGCTGTATATCACCTGTGTGTGTAGGTAGGTACCGGCACTCTACTCAAATACGTCTAGCTTGCTGGGGGTGCACTGGAATAATCTTGATTCAATGTGCAAAATATGGTACAGGCATTCTCCAGACTTCTTGTAGCAAAAAAGCAGCCATTTTATTGCAGTGGTAGCATTATAATGTATATCCAATATTTCAGTCACCAAACTGTGACTTTCATCAGGGTACAACACATTGTAAATGATAAAAAAGCAACAACAATATAATCACACAAACAGCGTCTTATATAGGTTTATAGAAACAAATGTTAACTCACCCTTTGCCACCATGACACCTCCTGACCGGAACCCCACTTCCCTGATGCTTCCTGCAGTAGCCAGGACTATGTGGGCGGTAGGGAGCTGTCACTAGTATGTCACTAGTGTCTGTGGATTTCCCATGGGTTAATGGGTGTGTGGGAGGTGTGTAATGGGTGGAGCACAGTTAGTAGCCAATGGGGTAAATATGAAAACCTGTTATATATATAATACCGCTGCTTGTTGTAAACAGCGGCAGTCAATACACGCAGAGAGCCGCGATCGGCTAACTCGCACATACCTCTCACTACTGAAATGTAAGCAGGGCGATCGCACTGCAATCTCGCCTGGGACAGCCTCTCTCCCCTAGTGGGGTACTCATGTGATAGTAGCTTTCCAAGGTCTAGCGGGTTGCGATTTCTGGTACCAGTTGATGACATAAAATGAACCAGTATAATGAATCCTAGGAACAGGTGTTAACCCTAAATCTGCTTAACAGTGAATTTGGTATAATGTGAAGCGTCAGGTATACACCACATCCATTATAAAACCCACATCAAATAATCACAAAGAATCATCACAAAAAACATGATAAGGGCAAAGTCTCATTGAGTCCATTGGGTGCAACTGAATTCAGTCTGTGGATCCAGGTAGCTTCCCTTTGTACAAGGATTTTCTCTCTATCCCCATCCCTGGGTGCCAGTGGGATGTGGTCTATGAGCATACATTTGAGTTCATTTAAACTGCGTCCCTTAGTCACTCAGTGTCTGGCCTTCATAATGCCTCTTTGGTAGTGCGGATCGTTTTGCCTATATATTAAAAGCCGCAGGGGCATACAACATACACTATAAATTTTGAAGTGCAAGTCAGAATGTGGCAAATATTGTAAGATTGGGCTTGGAGTATGTGAAGGAACACTTCATCTACATACATGGGTGCATGTGGTGCATCCCAGGCACTGGTAACAACTGGGTTTCTTGCCCAAAAACGTTGTTACAGTGGGAGTTACCTTGCTTTTAATGTTGTTATGGCCTAAAAGGTTCTTTAAATTTTTCCCTCTGGTATGGCTGGGGAGGAGTAATAGATACTACTAATCTCAGGTCGTTGGGTACAATAGGCCAGGCTGCCGTTTCTGAAAAAAAGTGAAATGGTTGAATTCTGGTATACACTCCCCAAGGTGCACAAGTCTCTACAGAAATCCCTGGGTAGGCCGAAAATATCTGCCTGCTACAGCAGTTTATTTGGATCTCCTATTGCAACCGATAGTACAATCACAATCTTCCTATTTAAAAGACACGTCACATATTCTCAATATTCTTCAACATATACATATTCTCACGACATTTCACTTGTGCACCATGGACCTCACTTTACACCAATATCCCTCACCATAGGTGTATCGAAGCCACAATGAGATCAATATCCACAAGTCTACTATACACAGGACCACCTACGGAATTTTTTGGTGAGTTGCTACATTTGATCTTGACTAAGAACTATTTTATGTTCGATGGAGACTATTTCCTTCAGCTACAAGGTTGTGCGATGAGGTCCATTGTGGCCCCATTGTACGCTAACTGGGCTCAATTAGACAAATGCCAGAGGACACATTGGCTTGTACCTACGGTTCATAGACAATATTTTGGTATTTTGGACTGTTTCCATTGCACAATTTGAACAGATGATACAGACTGTAAATACCAGAGATGAGTCCATAAAATTTACCCCACTATCAGTCACACCACAATTGACTTTCTGGATGTCCATATTATTAAACACAGCGGGGGTCTGAACACCTTGGTCTACAACAAACCGACGGACAAAAATACTTTGCTACATGCCAACAGCCATCATCCACCGGCCCTTATAAAAGGGATACCATTTGGCCAGTTCACAAAATCAAACGAATTAACAGTGACCCCAGCATGGCCGAGACTCAAATGACTGATGCCTTATCTAAGTTTAAGAACAGGGGATACACGACTGACAGTCTGAGGCAGGCAAACAAAGAATTAACACTGTATGGTGGGAACAACTATTGACACCTAAAACAAAAGAAATAATTATACAAAAACTTCCTTGGGTAACGAAATTCAACCATTTGACTTTTTTCAGAAATGGGCAGCCAGAACACTTTGGCCTATCATACCCACCGATCTGGGATTATTAGGATTGAAGCATCTATCACTCCTCCCCAGCCATACCAGAAGGAAAGATGTAAAGAACCTTTTATGCCGTAACGACATTAGAAGCAAGGTAACTCCGACTGTAACAAACTTTTGGGCAAGAAACCCGGCTGTTACCGGTGCCTGGGATGCACCACATGCACTTACATTCTACATGTTGGTGGGGAGTTCCATCACATACCCCAAGACCACCTAGTCTTACAATATTCGCCACATTCTGACTTGCACTTGAAAATTTGTAGTGTATGTTATTTTATGGCCCTGTTGCCTTTTATATATACGATCCGCACTGTCAAAGAGCGCCTGGCATTATGCAGATCCGCCATCAGGACAGTACTGGCATGCAGGGGCAACGATCAACCTGTGGCCAGACACTGGGTGACTAAAGGACATTGTTTAAATGAACTCAAATGTATGCTAAAAGATCACATCCACCTGGCACCCAGGGGTGAGAATAGAGAGAAAACCTTTTTACAAAGGGAAGCTACCTGGATTGCTTCACATAGCAATTCCTAGGTGTTTTGTCCAATGCTCGCTGCACCTGGTTTATATACCATACCATTTATTAAACAGCCTTGGAGCTATATCCAGACCTCTATATAGAACCTACTATCACATGAGTACCCCACTTGGGGAGAGAGGCTGCCCCAGGCGAGGTTGCAGTGCAATCGCCCTGCTTACATTTCAGTAGTGAGAGCTATGCGCAAGTTAGCTGATCACAGCTCTCCACATGTACTGACTGCCGCTTCTTACAATGCGCAGTGGTATTATATACATAACAGGCGCTGTTATGGTGTTTTCATTATTACTCCATTGGCTACTACCTGTGCTTCACCCATTACACAACACCCACACACCCATTAAACCATGGGAAAACCACAGTGTCTGACAGGGGCTCCCCTAGTCCGCCCACGTGGTCCTGGATACTGCAGGAAGCATCTGGGAGGTGGGGTTTTGGTCAGGAGGTGCCACGGTGGCAAAGGGTGAACATGTGTTTCTATAAGTATTTTGTATTTTGTATTTTGGATGTGTTTCTATAAACCTATATAAGACGCTGTTTGTGTGATGTTATGGTTGTTGCTTTTTTTTTTATCATTTACCACGTGTTGTACCCTGATGATACTCACAGTTTAGTGACAGAAACATTGAATATATATATATATATATATATATATATATATATATATATATATATATATATATATATATAGTGGTAGCTCAGGAGAAGATGGATATGTAGGTGAAAGGAAGTGATTAAGTGTCATGTGAGACAATGGTCATTAGCAGAGAGGAGTGGATGGGAGTGTGGATGAAGATAACAGAGGAGAGGTAGGGAGCAGAAGAAGAGGAGAGAAGTTTGAAGATGATTCCGTAGATAAGAAGCCAATGAACAGATTGATAGAGTTGTTCTGACTTTACTCAACAGATTGTTGAGTAAAGTCAGGCAGGTACAATAGGTATTCAAGAATAGTCACTCAATGCCCTGGAGAACACTAGAATATAGATAAGTTATCTTTTATTACCTATAGCTATNATATCTCTTTCAAAACTGTAGATTATCTTTCTAAATGGAATTATCTTATATTGTTGGGTTGGGTTGGGTTGTAGTTAGAGAACCAAAACTTACTCTTATGACTCATATGATCAATGACTTCTCCTTTAATCTCATAGTGTAGTGCTCTCCAGTTAATGACATTCCCATTGTAGTCATTGTAAATAGCTTTCTGTATGTCTTCCGGAGATAAAACATAATCCCACATATGAACGTCTTTAATGTCCCCAACAAATGACTGATTTATATCAAATCCACCCCCAAATGAGTCTTGTTCCTGCCCCAGGATAATGCTTATTTCAGGATGAATAGAAAACCCTTTCCTTGAAACTCTTCTAGGGTAGAGCTTTCCATTGATCCAGAGCTGCAGCAATCCAGAGTCTGAGTCCCAGGTCATGCAGGTGTGTTTCCAGTCTAGAATATCTAAGTCTATCTTGATTTTATTTTCTTCCTGGTTGATGTATATTGAGCAAGAGTCTGGTGGGTTTGACATGATAAGAATAGTGTTGTCCTCGCCATGGGTTCTAGTAGCTAGAGAGAACAGACTATATTCGCGTGTAAGTTCGGTGTAGGATCTCAGACAGACACTGACTTTCTGTAATGGGGTTTTAATCTCTGTTTTCAGGATCACATGTGCTGTTGGAGATGGTTTGGGGAAGATAAAGGCTTTGCCACACAAATCTATGAAAATAAATAGGAAATAACAAAAGATGTTTTATAAACCCTATATCCTGTTCATGCACAAAACTGCAAATTGCCAACTCTGCATATAGTCTACAGAGTAAGTCAGCATGTAGTTTAGAAGTCAACAGGTGAAATGTCAGTTTTTGAAATAAAGATAAAGTTAGACATTTATATGTATTCTATAGGGGTATATATATATTATATATGGGGGACTGTCCCTCTGTTCCTCCCTCCTGCCAGTTTCTCCCGCTATGAGGACAAACTGGCAGGAAAGTGGGATTTTTTTTTGTTTTGCATGAAAAGCGGGTGTGGTGGATGGGCGTGGTTTGGGCGTGCTGGAGTGGGGCTAGGGCGGACTTGGGGCGGGGCTGGGCGGGGCTGGGCGGAGTCTGGCCAGGCAGGGTGCTGGGTTTGGCTGGGCAGGGGGCGGGATATGTGTGTCCCGCTCTCTCCCTTGCAAATGTTGGGAGGTATGTCATTGTTCCCGCCCAAGCCCCACTCCTTTTGATGCCGCTATTACGATTGCTGCAGATATTTCCTTTTAATGTTATAAAAGCACATTAATGCCTGGCAGTTGTCCCCTTAGCGGGACAAACTGCTGTGCAGATGGGACAGTCTCACAAAAGCTTAGGTATGCTTTTATTATGTTATGGTGACTCCACCTCATACACCTGATGCCTGTATATCCTGGACGCTATATAATATTATATAATATATACTTACTAGCACATTGCACCAAATTTCTTGCTGGGCTTATTCCTGAGCTGTTGTTGTTATATAACACATTCTCCATTCCTACTTCCAGCTATCCTAAATCTATTTACCTCCCCATGCCCATGTTTTGTTAACTACTTTAATAATAGTATAAATTGGTATAATAGATTTTTTTTAGATTTAGCTTTTAATAGGGCAAAGTAAAAAGAACTCAGCAAATAAAAAAACTTTCAACTTCTATATAACTGAAATATAATAATGTACCTTGCTGTGCAGCAGATGCTGTAATAAACACCAACACAATCACATACAGCTCCATGTTCCTGAGAACAAAACATGTGAATCTTTAGAAATGTGAGGTTTTGCTAAGCAACATATTCTCATCATAAATACAGGAGCCGATCCATAGATCGGTGCTTATCTATACATAGAATAACATTCTACAACATGNAGCTGGCTGATTCATACTAAGCATTGTAGGATCAGTGTCAGAGGACATACGCATGGACAGAAATAGAATGAATGTGATATGAAAAAAAATATTATTAAAATTAATATAAGTGACCTGAACGTGCTCCACACCCCTTCACAATGAATCAGTGAAAAAATCATTCAGGAAAATGTCTATATTTAAAGCAATAATCATGATCCAGAAACTAATAAGACTAAATGGAAATTCTAATAACTTCATTTAAATGTTAAATATCCCTGTCTTGTGTGACTGCTGCAGTTTAGTTTGGTGGAAAATTTTAGGGGTTAAGCAGAAGATCTGTAACTTGTTGTATTGTCTGTGTTACCTGTTCTGCATGTGATGGAATCCGCACAACCTTTCCCAGTCCTGAGAGATCTCTATACAGTTATCACACAGGGTCTATGGTTTATATACTGCAGGCTTACTGACCCTTCCAATAAAGGTCAAAGAATTGCTGGGATGTGTCTACGGCATTAGCATAAAAAAACATAACTTGCTGTGTCACAATCAAAGCTTTCAGTTTTACAAGTTGGGATTTCCAAACAATCATTTCAGTTCTTTGCATTACAACATTTTACTTATTGTGTAACCTTTTGGGTTGAGTTTGTGGTTTGCTTAAGGAAACATATATCAATCACATTGTAAATCTGAACACGATGGCAGTTTTAGGAGCAGCATTAGAATTTTTTATGAATAGTGTGACTTTTTTTTATACATCTAAATCCAAACATACGGCATCTGTCAGAAAACCTACCTGTTGATGTTGTGATACTTCTGCTGTGGAGGAGCCCTCTGTTGGAGCTGCTTACCTGTCCATTGTTTGGGCTCTTTCCTGGTTCACATCACATCATCAGTATTCAGAATACCAGGTTTTGTATACAGAAATGTCAAGGAGAACAGCAGTGAAGAAGGACTTTCCCAGCATNCACCATTCATGGAATCTCCGACATTCCAGACCTAAAGGCTCCGCTATTTTTTGTGTTCCTTCATATATATCTTCACACTATTTTGTGAAACCTCACTATCATAAAAGTCAT
>JABWIB010001461.1:59857-74996 GCA_016617825.1 Platyplectrum ornatum | reverse complement strand
AATACAATTTGCTATAAATATTGGTAGAAATGTGATTAAAGCACTTATTTCAAAGTATGATATCAATGCTAAGAACAAGCTAAACTGCGGGATTGGCCATAGCAACCAATAAGATTAGACTCTCAGTTTCCTTTTACATACTGGAGAATGTGAGCTCAAATTTGATTGGTTGCTATGGTGAACATCCTCACTTTTCCAATCCCGCAGTATAGTAAATGTAGGCCCAGAAGGGATTACTGCTGGTAAGCCAAGATGATAAAAAGATAATAATACTTTTTTGTTCTTTTATTCAGCGTAGTATATTTATCTTTGTTGTGTAGAATGATTTGGTCTTTTTAAGAACCTAGCAATGCCCCTAACACCAATACGGTTTTAATTGGGGATAAAAATAAACCATATTTTAGAGTTATTTTGTTGTGTCTAAAATATCCACAGCCAGGGATTTAAAAGTATTAATTGGCAGATTCTAAAGTGCAAAGCCTGTTCCATCTNTTTATTTACCTGGTTGTTTTCTGTGCGCACCATCTGCATAAAAAATACTAGCAGATCGTTTCAGANGTAGACAGCTTAGTATGATGCATATAAGGCTTAACAGGGTTTTTTATTCACAGATCACATTTAGAAAAAAAAGTTTATAACTTATAATGGTAAAGTAACAGATTAAGAAAATGGGGAAAAAAATCGAGCCAATAATATCAAATGTTCCATATATAACCAACCCAAACCGGGTCATTGGGGGCAGAGAATTTGTATGTAGAAGGTGAATGTTTTTGTTGGAGTTTATATAGTAACAATGTGTTATAGTGGCAGTCAGCTTGGGGGTACTGGCCTGAGTCAGCACTATGAGGGATGGGTCAGCACAGGAAGGTAGGCCTGAATAGAGTATTCCATTACTGTCTATGGAGAATTAGGCTCCTAATATAGGTATGATCCCTGGTTAGGTACATGCCTTAGACCTGTTTGTTAAGTTGGGTGTTAGACTTATGTTGGATATTAGACACTAGGCTCAGGTTAGGTAAGAGTAATAGTATGAGNTTGCTAAGGCCAAAGTAATGTTTAAACGGTTANAGGCACTAGGCCAGTGGTTCCCAAACTTTCTCAGTGGCGGCACCCTTACTGTCTCTATAATTTATCAAGGCACCCCTAAGACAAAGTCATTTANCCCCCCTGCAATTCATCATGGTTTTACCCACTCTTTAAAAATGCTTAGATTGGAACAATTTATCTTACAGTGTATGGCCAGTTTAGTATTGCTTTCCACACTATACAGCATTGGTTTTAAATATCCGTACCAATAGCTAGATTCTTGCTATCTTTGGTTTTGCCTTAACTGGCTGCACATTGGGCTATGTCACGTGCCAGGACCTCCGCAGCATTGCAGATCCCTCAGAGCGCATGTTAATGGTGATCAAAGCTCCACCAGAAACCCAGATGCAGGTGTCAGACCCCACAGAAGTAAGTGGGTCACCAAAACCTGAGAGAGACTATGTGGCTGTGGGTGGGGGTGGTGCATCTAAAGTTTAATTCTTTTACATGAAGAAAAAAACACTTTGCTATTGCACAGAAAACTCACAAGCTGCACAGCGTTATCTCATTTGTACACTAGGAAACTCTACATTTAAACTCTAATGCTGTTTTCTTAGTTTAATCTTTCTTCCCCTTCAGTTTAATGTCAGAGGTCTACACTTGCACCTGTTTTGTCCTTACTCCCAAACTCTGGATCAGTCCCTACATCTCCTATCACCTTTCTTATATAGTTTAACAATTAACCATGTAGAGAGCACCTGCCATCTACTCATTACTTTATTCACACTTCATTGTACAGCTGTGTGTGCCTATCCCTACACCTCACATCCTTGACATTGGATGGATTTTCATTCTACATCGATGGTAGAATAGGCATAATGTGCACTTAATAGTGTTAGGTGGATTCTTCATTTCTTCTTGTTCCCTCCTCCAGGCACTGCAGATATCTCTGAAAAGTACCCGTGGACCCATTGATGTCTTCCTTTGCCCAGAAGACACCTCTGGCGTATGCAGTCCTGTCAAGAGCCCCACGAAAGCTACACGTTCCTCCAATCCTTCACCCAGTACTCAAAGCACTGACGAGTCGACATCTCTGACCCCCTCCCAGGACATTGGCTTAAGTTTACGGACTTGTGAGGACGGTGAGGCCTTCTCCTACTCTAATATACGAATTCAGCACAGACTGTGCCATGTGAACATCACAACCCGTCATTTATACCTAAAGATTCAGATATAATGCTGTCATTGATCTAACCCTTTAATGGTAATAGTAACGCCCATGTGTGATATACGGTTTTATAAAGTTCAATGACCTAACTGAAATAAACTTGTCAATGTTATAAAGCCAGACAAGCAATCCCGACATATTAGTAGCACCAAGCTAAGTTTAGTGTCTAGTCCTGTTTCCTAGTAACCCATCATTATTATATTTCCCTTGCTGCTAGTCCCTACCTATTAACTGTTAATGCCTGGAGATAGGGCTACCCTAATTCATGCTGCTTTGTGTTCCTTCATATGTGTGTTACTGCAACCATTATATGAAAGCGTCTATATTGACCTTTTATATTGCTTCTTCCGCCGTCTTCTCACTGTGCACCATTGTCTTCTCAGAGTCGCTGCTGTCACCCGAGACGGATCTTCCATTGGGTTACACTAATGAAGACCTCCAGCTCTCCCCGGCTGCAGCCCTGCCAGACTTCTTCTCGGATGAGTTCATCAGCCTGTCCCCTCCCCTTTCTCACGAGTATCACTTTGGACTGGAGACCAGCGAGGGCGTCAGTGAACTCTTTGACTGTGATTTTAGCGACCTGGCATCTCTCGACCTGTGATCCAGGCCATGCAGCTTTATTGTCCAGTCAAGTGTATGCTCTGTACCATAACCCACACGCACTGTGCTAATCCTTCGTGATTTTAGGCCTGCAAGGTTTCACTTCTCTGCATCCATTTGAACTTTGCTGCAAAGATGTATATATGTAACAATTGTTTCCCCCGTAATCAAGCGCTTATTATATTAAACCGGGAAATAGGTGCAACACGTTCTGTTCTCAAGTTATAGCGGCCATAGCACTTACATAAGGTGCGGGCATTGCTCGCCGTTTTGCCCGAACCCTCCGATCCACCTAGTGGTGTCCATATCATATAACCTGCTGGCTAGTAAGGGCGCTTGATAATGTCCCTTATATGTGCCCCTTGGTAGGAGTGGCATCATGCGTTGTAAAGTTTTCTAATTTATTTAATTATAAGTTTTTTGTTTTACAATCTGTATGATTTGATTATAGTATCCAGTCATGGGAGCTGGTTGATATCACATGAGCATTTCCGGATTCCATATCTGGACTTCAGCAAACCTTATTCTATAGAACGTCAGTTCTTCTGCCAAATGATTCCCTATTCCATAACATGGGTGTTGTATTGTGTGTAATGTAGATTTTAGGAAGTTTATCTGACACCAGCTATAAGCTCCATTAGACTGCCCGCCTCGGCCCCTGATCAGATATACCTGGCATTCCTCCATTACCATCCAGTTGCCCACGGAAACGGCACTTTTTGCCCTTAGCGCGTATATAGTGTTAGCAGAACTGTATTTCTTTGTGTTTGTGTTTTTCCCTCGGTCCTGCTTGAGGTTTGGAACGGCACATTTGTCAGGACTGTTCCCCCCCCCCCCAGGACTGGACGGGATCAATGTGTTTGCTTAATTTATCTGTAAATTCTGTTGGCTTTTTTTCACCCTTGTTTGGCAATAAACCTTTTTCAGCTGCATGTGGTGTCCTGAATGTAATGCGTTTCAGGGAAAGCACAACCAGCGTCCTGGAACTTAAGGGAGTGGATGGAGAGTTTGGGAGTAAGGGCAGGTGCAAGTGTAGACCTGGACGAAACCAAACATTGAATTACAGGGGGAGGCCGATTTAAGCTGGCCATACACTATAAGATAAATTGTTCCAATCGTAAGATTTTTCAAGAGTGAGTAAAACCATGTTGAATTGCAGGGGAGATAAATGTAATTATTTACAATCAGTATTACAGGTGAGAGATGATGTTTCCCAGCAGAAGTGTAATAACAGTGTAACAGTAACGCTGGTCAGTATCTGTGTGCAACATGCAAAAATAAAGTGTTCTCCCTGCATGCACACACTGACATTCATTTTACCCCCCCTGCAATT
The DNA here is from genome assembly GCA_016617825.1 of Platyplectrum ornatum. Classification (NCBI taxonomy): domain Eukaryota; kingdom Metazoa; phylum Chordata; class Amphibia; order Anura; family Limnodynastidae; genus Platyplectrum; species Platyplectrum ornatum. The sequence goes on along the minus strand of JABWIB010001461.1, from coordinate 70,809 downwards.
CAACATGGTTTTACCCACTCTTTCAACTGGAACAATTTATCTTATAGTGTATGGCCAGCTTAAAAGTTGAAATGTGACATTTCACCCCCCCCCCCCCAGGTGTGCATTCATGCAATGTTTAGAAGAAAAACTCTAAATGTAGATGTGTTAAATTGTAAGGATAGAAAGTGTCAGATCAAATAAAAATGATGCTTGACAGCCGCTAATGTGCGATATTGTCATCCAGTGAGCATAAGACTTACCTGCCCTCCAGAGTCACTGCGTAGAGGCATAGACTCCCAGTGCACGAAAATCAGTAAGATTGGCTTGGGTTACAGGACCTGAACAGAAGTGTGACAATACACGTACATCTGAGCAACGCATTTTGAATAGCAGGGCAGAAAATTATTGTTGCAAATTTAAATGATCACTTGGCATAGGCAGATGCATGTGTATCCAACACCCATATATGATTTCATTACATATTTTTGCATTGAATAAGGTACGTTTTATACATGCCCCATTCAGACTTCAGGTAGTTTAGTATGACTGAGTACATTATGAGGTGATATAATGTAATATGTGAAAGCAGGACAAAGGAGAAGCAGCAAAACATGTAAAAGAAAACGTGAGGCCATTCCTTCCACAGGGTAGTCTTCTCTCCTTCCACCAGCGAGCCCCGAGTTCTCATCACCCTTTCACCTACTGGACTAGTTTGCCATGGTATGCTGGGAACCCCCCCGCAAGACCTGGGCCTATATTTGCTAAGCAGGGAAATTGTGTGGGGATGTTGCCCATGGCAACCAATCATATTCCAGCTCTGTTTCATTTTACATACTGTAGAATGTGAGCTCCAATCTGGTTGCTATTGGCAACATCCCCACTTTGCAATCTCCCTGCTTAGTAAGAGCAGATAACACTTCCTGGATCAGGTGCAATATAAGCAGTAAATTGCTTTTTACATTTCTATTTTACAATTTTCTAGAGCAAATACCCCTTTTCTTTATATATGAAACCAGTGAATGATGAGTAACGGCGAAGCCCAGGAAAGTATTTATTCTCCTCCTATTTTTAGATGTAAAGTCTTTTTCAGCCTTGATTGGGAAATGATAGGTTAGGCTTTGACTGAGAGATGGGTTCCTGCCGGAGAGGGGAAAACAATGGGCGCAATTAATGGCCTGCATTAGGAAGTGCGGATCGCTATATTTGTCTCTGGCACCGCTCTCATACAGAAGGAATCGCTAGTACAGAAGAATGAAAGAACATGCTGCATACATTCTGCTACATGGTGTTTAAAACATTTCCCGAACAAAAGAGAGAGGCGGTGGACGATAAAGGATTACAGTGATTGCTGCCAGTAACAATTCATAGACCTCTTCTTCACAAACGTGGAATCCGCTGTATAGTACAAGCGATTGCATCCAGTACCTGCACAACCTGCGGCTCATCCAGAGTTCCACTTACACCTTTGGGTTTTTTTTAGGTGTCGAGCTGAGCAAACCCATGTTGCAATGAGAGGGGTGGAAATCAATAATTAAATTGGTGAAACAACTTCACTTATCCCTTTTACGCTTCATCAGATATACCTACCTCTATGTTATGAATAAAGACAGGGACAGATGAAATGTTAACCTTTTATTACCATCCTCAAAATCCAGATTCTCTTAATATACATCTTTTTACTTTTTTCACGTCTAAAGTCAAATATTTCCTAATAAATTTACTGCTTAAAATATCGCATAACATACATGTAATGGATTACAAGGTGTTCTGAGGAATCAGACAACAAAGTCTGAGCGATAAATAAACATATAACCACCAGAGGGCAGCAGAGCATGTGCTATCTTTTCCTTATATAATTAGACAGGTAGTTTATCATTTAAACATCCATTTAAGATGTCAGATATAGATATATATATATATATATATATATATATATATATATATATATATATATAGCCCAGATTCAGATGTTTAGGCACTTTAGTCAAGAATGGGCAGAACCATTGAATTGCAGGGGATTGAAATTTAATTAGTTTCAGTATCAGTATTACAGGTGAGAGATGATGTTTCCAGCACAAGTGTAATAACAGTGTAACAGTAACGCTGGTCAACAATAAAGTATTCTCCCTGCATGCACACACTGACATTCATTTTACCCCTCTGCACTTCATCATGGTTTTACCTAGTCTTGACTAAAGCTGGGCATACACTATAAGATAAATCGTTCCAATCAAATGATTTAAAAAAAAAATCATTCTGTGTATGGGAATGATTTTTTCAATTGATTGGCCGATATTGTTCAAAAATTGCTTGTAAATGATTTTTTTTATAGTTTTTTTTTTAGGTAAAAAATCGTTCAGTGTATGAGCACTGGCAATAATCCTGACATTAAGACCCACTATAGAAGCATAAACCAAACTATTTTTTTTGGTTCCCTTTTTTTTTTTTTTACAAAAACAAAAATCTTCAGATTGGACAATGTATCTTATAGTTTGTGCCCAGCTTAAGTCAAAGAGTCAAAGTGTCAGGATTTTCTGGTTTGTCTTTTTCCACTTGATGTTGCCAGTGATTATATAGTTTGCATAGTTTCATGGTAATAATGTGCTGACCTTGGTTGTCTAACCGCCATTCTTTTATGGATTACCTTACAGTTTGTGCACCCATAATCCTCTGTGTCCTTGACGTCAACACATAAATAAGTGTAGTCATTTATATAGACATATAGTTATAGTGTCCTTATATATTTTGTATTTTTGGCCCATGATCCTTTGAAAATAAAAAAATAACAATAATAAAACAATGCAGCATTGTCGTCTATGGCACCAGATTAGTCAGAGCCGGCTCCGTATCAATATAAATATTTAAAAGCAGTACAGAAAAACCTTCTCACCCATGGCTATACCAGGCATAGGCAACCATTACTAAGCGTTGAGGCGGCTATCTCGATGTGGTGTGTTGAGGTTCACGGCATGGTGGCCATTTTGACATCTACTATGCCCTGAGGTCTAAGCGTGTTCTCAGCACTGGCAACTCAGTGTTTTTACCATGAACGACATAGAGAGTCGACAAACTCACAGCGAGAATCCCTCTCCATCTCAATGCATAGTAATCCCCCCCGGTGTTGTGAGACAAGTTGCTGTAGCATGCTGGGAGTTGTAGTTTCTGACGTGCCTAAGGTGTCCTATTCCTTTGCTATATAAGGGAAGTCTAAACAAAGCACAGGATCTCATCATCGCAGATGAGGACATTTCATCGGATGATATACTTTCTTTACAGGAGATAGTATCTTTAGGCGTGATTCATGCTGCAGGTATTTTATCAAGGCTGTGTCTACAGAGAGAGAAAACAGAGATTGGGTTTTGTTTTTGTTTTACATGAAATTCCTCCAGTTCCGGATTTTCTGCATTTTCCAATTGCGTTGGCACCTCCTATATGGAAAATATTATACATTGTACATTGTACAGGAACCTCCAGATGGCAAGAACAGGAGGAGAGCTAATAGGCTTTCATTAAGAAATAAGCCGTGAGAACCCATTTTATTACTTTAAGAGTAGCAGAGATTCTCATTTGGGGAGACTTGGGCCTAGATTTACTAAACTGGAGGAAGGGAAGAAAATTGAGATGTTGCCTATAGCAACCGATCAGATTCTAGCGTTCACTTTCCTATTACACACTTATGGATAACGATCATTTTGCTTTCCTACCTGTATGTCCCCTAAGCAGGACAAACTTGTAGGAGGGAGGGACAGCAGGACAATGCCCCAAAAGCGGGACTGTCCCGCTTAAATCGGGACAGTTGGGGGGTATGAACAAAGTTCATGGCATACCACATACAGTACAATGCCCAGTCTATGCTTTTCCCAAATCTTTAGAAATCAGTATAAAATAGTCAAAAATAACTATTTACTTTATGTGTTGGAGTATTAAAGTGCAAAATGAACAATAAAAACTGCAAAGGAAATGTTCACATAGAAATGTATATACAGTAGCACAACATATACAAACATTTGGTGTGCACCATGCACGCAGGCATCCAAGTATTGGCTGCAAAATGGAGTGCGCACCCATGAGTACACCAGATTTGCAGGGGGCATGTAAACTGTACAGTAGGTGCTGGCTTCAGTCCTTATGTACAATCCAGATCTCTGCACCTCCCGGAAAAAAGTGCGGATTAAGTACGGTCCTGGCAATGGATTCCCCTTCATATAGAAAGTGTGGCCTCCCCAACATAGGGAGGGGAATCAAGTTAAGAACTAATAGGTAAGATCAGCATTCACTACTTTAATCTGGATCCGACCCATCATATGATTAGATACCGTGATATTATAATGACCACTCTATGACAAGCACAGAAAGGGTGTACAGTGTTCAGACTGGCGAGAGGCATGAGTGAGCAAGACTATAGCATCTGAGGCTCTTATCAGGCCGGGTGATAGCTTGAGTGCAGATGATTTCAAACCAAGAGGAAGGCTGCCCAGAAGTGACAAGTGGGCGGAATAAGATTGAGCCAACATCTTGGCACCATTTTATACCGTTATTCTCCACAAATCTCATATACATATAGATAAGGCTGAAGCGTTATACACTGCAGTATATGAGGATAAACATGGTTTGGATTTAATCCACCAGTTTGTGACATGTAACATTGTGGAGCCATTGATACCCCAGTCGGTGTTGAGTGGGACACAGTGATCTCCTGGGATATGGGGGCTGATCCAGAGCTCCGCATCGGCCAGGAGAACCGGTGGATGCACTATAAATATAATTTGCTATTTATTATACCAGCGCATCTAGGATCTGTGGCACATACTTAACATATGACCATAGAAGCTGGTGTGAAAGCTGAAGCGTTTAATACTCCCATATTCTCACCCAAAGATGGAATAAAAGAACCTGTTCTCCTGGTCCAGGGAGGGTAGGGAAGAAGTATAAACGACTTATATTTGGGAAATAGCGACAAATGTGAAGGTACTTCTACAAATCCTGGACAATAATAAATCTTTCAATTAAGATTCTTTGTACAAATATAACCATTGTAATTGCATGAATATTGTTCAGTGTTCATAACTCTCAGCTTCTGTACAATCCTCGCGGCATACATTCAGTTCAAAATTCATTACTGGCTTCAACACCAGTCTCTGTCACAGTTTTTAAACTGTATTTGGTCTTTTCTTACATCATGAAGTCAATTATAGTCAAATATATTCCTACAATTCCTTGATTATAGCTGATTATCATTCAGATTGTATCTATCACTGGAACACAATAATTTCATTGCTTGTCTATAAGGGTGAGGACGTCAGCAAAGCTCCTCTTCACAGTGTTCACAATATGGTTTGGTAAAATAACAATATTTTTTAATTGACATGTATTACATTCCTTTGTGAATTGAAGTCGGTTAATCTCCTTTTGTACATTAAACATCGTTCTCATGCATATATATTATTCATTGTTACTCTATGCTTTAATGGTAATGTTTAGCATATCTGTGTGACACAACTTCCAATAAAAAATAAAGTATTCTCCCTGCATGCAAACACTAACATTTATTGTACCCCCCTGCAATTCATCATAGTTTTACACAATGGTAACTTTACACTCGCAAGTCTGGATCTGATCTAATGTCTTGATCGTGTGGATGCAGATTTGCACATAAAAGGCATTAGCAATCTCTAGAAAATTGTGTTTTGCTCTAATATCAAGAGCATTATTTAATATCGATCAAAGCGGTTATTTTAATTCCTATATATAACATTTTATTGAAACATTTCATTGGGAAGAAACACCGATTATTGGTTATTTTTACAACGTACCTTTAATATTTGTTGCAGTTTATTTTGCATTGTATTATTGCTATATCATTTGGTATTGATCTGAGCAGAGATTAGATCAAGCCATTGATTGGATCTCAGGTCCATAAAAAAACCCAAGCAGACCAATGAGAATGAAGAGGTGGGAGATGGGAGCCTAGTGTTAGTGTCTGGAGGGGAGAAGGCTTGCATAGAGGAACAAGCAATCCCTGCGTTATCATTGCATCCTCTCTGCCTATACACTTGATCTGCTGTAGCCTGGAAACTGCAGCTCTCCTTCACTCTGCATATAGACACTGCTGAATACTGCACATACTTTAAGGACTGGCGAGAACATAGCTGCATCCTCATCCAGAGCTTTCCTATTCCTGTGTACACAGCGGCAACTTTTCTTATTACTACCATCGCATCTCTTCTCCTCTTCATCTTGTGTCCTGGACCAGGGCTGTTCCCTGACTCAAGCATCCCTCTGAACCACTGCATTATGATGTCTTGTACTGAACTCATCACTATGTGTCTCTTATCGGCGAAACAATTCCCGAAGGACAAAAGCCTTCCAAGCCCCCCACAGACCACCAACCAGGACCTGTGTATATTCCAGGATGTAAGTGTCTTTCTCGCTTATTAGCCATGATGTCTTTCCTATAAAGATTCCCATAAAGTGCACTTTTTATAGATCATATACATATGTGTGTGGTTTAAGTATTTATGTATATGAATGTGGCACATATATATCACGACTGGTGATGCATTGTAGGGGTTAACCTTCTTGTGCACTGAGTGACTGATCATTATTATTACCCCCCCACACTTGTCACAGATCTGCTTGTTATCACTATTAACTAATTAACTTCTGCTAAGCTCAGTACAGTCAAACACATGAATATTTATTGTGTACATGTTATTTCATAGATCATGTGTGTACAAAATATTCAGAAAGATTCTAATGGGGACAATGTTTATTGTCCTCTCTTATCGAACTTTGCTTTCCTTAAAATTAATTCCTTTTCCAAACATAAAGCATCATTCATTGTAAAAAAAACCAAAACAAGAAACAACCCTATAACAATAAAAAAAGAAAGAAACGTCAATTCCGAGAATTTGGATTTTTTTATTCAATTAAAACAAACAATAAGAAAGTAAAGTAAGAGAACATTAGTCTAGTGTCATAGGGTGAAGTGAAGAACACATTGGTCCTGGTAACAAGGTATTAACAAAGAGAGCGCATGATGGGAGAGTAGATTGATTTCTCTCCGAGTGCATGAAAGATGGCTATTGACCAACACAGATGTCATATCACAAACCTCTCAGTCAGGCATAAAATAGTAAAGATGGCAAATGGCTATAAATGATCAGTAGCAGGATCTGGAGCCAAACCCACAGACTCCAACAGTAGATTATAGTAACTTTATGTTATTATTGTATTATAAGGAGTGTTCAGTGTTTATTTACCACCATCTGTTACTGGATTGTATCAATTATTCATATTAATCTTATTTATCAGATCAGGAGGAGAGCAGAATCCTAAGAGGAGGTCTGGGGTTATTAATGGTGGTATAACAAAGATTGGGAAATAATAGGTCTAATAATTGGGGTGCAGTTGCCGGTAAAATGACATTTTGCCAACTATACAACAACAGGTTAATGTTGTTGAAATAAGCCACATTACGGATATTTGTAAATGGGAAGAGGTAAAAATGTCCCTATTTCCACACCGTGGCCATTCCTAATGTCGAGTTCTGCCTCACCGATAGATGGGAATTTAGTGGACGGTTGGTAGTTGCGGTGGACTACAGGGATGAGCTGCGGTAGTCTAGGTAAGGTTAGGGTTAGATGACTTTGAAGGGAATGTTAGGGTTAGATGGCAGGAGGGTTAAGGTAAGGCTTTTAGCAGGGGATTGAGGGTTAGCTGGGCTATTAGAAGAGGAATGTTAGGGTTAGGCTGCAGTAGATGAGAGTTAGACTATTAGAAGGGGAAGGTTAGTTTTAGGCTGTGGGAGTTAGGGTTAGNAGCAGAGCGTAATGGCCGCAGGAAGCTGAGTGTTTCAAGAGGTAAGTGTTCCTTGTGGGTACATCCAAGATGGAACCGGTAGGTGTGCGAAGGTTCCATTCCTTCACCAGATTCATTGGTGAAAACAGGTCATCTGAGGCGGTGATTATTATTACCTCCCCATTTCCCTTCGACAAGTGACCATCAGGTATTGATAGGATTTAATGGTTCTGCATCTCTCAGCAGTTTAGGTCTAATGTTACCTCTGGAACCAAAAGAGGGAATCCATTGGCTTCTTTCATCATGGTCATTCGGGATCAGATAGGACATCTTGGGTGTGGCGCATCTGATTGTATTGCAAGTGGCCGGTAATCACATTTAACAATAGTAACAGTCAGCACAGGAAGATAGGCCTGTGTCATAATGACATCAGCTCAGGGGCAATGTCCGGTGTCATAGGGGCCAATTCAATTCGGCTTTGCATCTTAATTTCAATCATGTTTATTTGCTCTTGGCTCTTACTGTACCGTAAGAGATGGGAAAAAGGGCACATCGCTCTTTTTCCCATATTCGCGGCACATTGAATCAGCCCCGTAGTGTCATTCCGCATAGGGAGATTGGCCAGTGGCTTAGGGAGTTTGGCCAATTAGATGGTCTGCAAACAAAATCTGGGTTATTCTCCCAAGTGCTAATAGCCCCATGGAAATTCACACATTGCCCAGGGCCCACTGATAAAAGTTTTAGAAAAATAAATTCCATGCTTGGAACTGGCATTCCTGGCTTTTAATCTAACTTATAGATTCAAGAACAAACTAATATAATATATTTTAGTGTTTTGCATCTTTCCAAGTTATTTAATACGACTGTGTTCAACTGCTCAGAGAACTATTTAAAAACAGTAGTAATATTTATTGTTTCTCTTAAATCTAATGTGTTATGCTAACATATGCAATCTTTAAGTATGGTGTTTTTATTGCTTGTTGACGTTTCTAGCTTTTATTTATGTATCAATAAGCTGTTGTTTTTATATGAGGTCATATAGAACACATTGCATGTGGAAGCTTACACCTGTATAATAAGATAATAAAGTGTGGTTTATTATAGATTATAATATATTTAGAGATTGCAGACTATTGGGTCGCTTTTATGCAGCCTATAATATATAAAATACTGAATTATAATGTTTATATTGTTACTATTCTCCTTACAATTATAGTGACACCTTATCCAGTCTTTTAACTCTTGACGAAATGGTCTTAAATTTTAAGTGAATAGGCATGGTTTTTAAACATNTACTTAGTATTTGAAAGTAAGCAACACATACTATATTTTGCTGCATAATTTCGCCGTATGAATAAAAGATAATAATAATCAAAATACAGAAAAACATCACAGAAATGCAAATAAATATATAGCCATATCCAGCACTAGCTTGAATTGTGGACCTTGGGTAATATTTTGTCACAATCTACTTTATCTTCTGCTTATTTCTAAGTGGCTTGAATGCAAATGAAGAGCTGTCAAGCTATGGAATGTCTGTGAAGATGTAACGATTTAAATAGATGTAAATAGTTAAAGAACTGTTATAGAATCGCTTGCGCTCTTTGGTTATGTAACCTCTGGCGCCCAGGACCTCGCCAAAAACATTTCCTTACTTTGCAGTAAAAGCCTCTCTATTAAAGACAGTCTCCGAGACATTTCAGACGCCTGAATAAAAGCTCTCCCTTACCAGTTTGCATCTTGTGAATAATAAATATATATTGATTCCAGGCTGGAACATTGCATTCTTTCCAGTCTCCATTGGAAAAAAAAGAATAATATGGAGTGATAATTAGTCAAACATAGAAAGTGCAATTATACGACAAATCGCTCGATTGTGCTCACCAATAAATTACTCCTGATGCAAACTATTTAATAAGAAATCTTGTTAACATAACACATCATTTTTAATCCGCGCCTGTGGATATATGAGGTATGAGGTTGAGTTAGGGTCACTTTCATGTCACATTAAGGAGTGGAACTGAAGTTCGGGAATGGGATCCAAACAAGTGTAAATGTTGAGTCACACGAGAAGGTAAATTTAAACTGAAGTTAAACATGGTTTTGTGGATNTTTAATTTCCACCTGTTTTTGTGTTTAGCTTAAGGNCCAGGTTACATTGGGNNTGATGGGACTACAGCCACAGGCGGAGGCCCACACATACAGCCATTCTTCAGGCCTCCTGCTAAAGTCCATGAGGATGAATGTCAATGACAGACGTCTTTAAAGCGCTGACATTTANCCTTGTGGTCTGCATTGCAACAGTGCTGTGTGCAAAGTGTGATGTACAGTTTGATGTAATTTACCACCCCACACAAAACTGGTCATACCCATCTATTGGGCCCTAAAAATTAGCAATTTTCTAATTGCAAATTGCACTAAATATCCCATACTGCAAGGAATTTACTAAACCCNCCACTGTGTATACTGTGTTTGCATNCTGTGTATANTAGTACTGTATATCTATACAAATCCATAGAGTATACAGTGCTTACTTACCATTACTATCATCCCTGCTGTGTGTATCCTGTTCCTGCAATACCCTGCATAACCTGCTGTATCCATCATCCATCAGCATGTGCTACTACCACTGTGATATCCCTGTTAAGCCAATAATACAATGATTAGTTCATATGTCTAGACTAACATCCATTACAACAGTCCACTGATACCTACAGCAACCACAAAGATTCTGCTGATAGGCTATTGGCCCAGTGCCACACGTCTGAAGAATATGCTGAACCATAAAAACAGCTTCAAAGGTATCAAATAAAAGGAAGATGTGAATACAGGAAAGTTCTGTAAGTGACTCATTAGAAAAATACACAGTGCAGGGGCCAGTATGAGGTTTGCCGATTTCAAGTCTCATAGTATAATGCTACATAGAAGTACATAGCAAGTCTCCATGAAGATGCATATTAAGCAGGAAAAGTGGAAGATAACAAATGATAGAGGAATTCAAACTACAATGTAGATCATCAGGGTTCATGAGGGCTCCCCAGGACCATGGGGAACTGTGTCAGCACATGCCAACCTGATAAAGGCATATNAGGAGGAGGACAAACCTGAGGTGTACACTGTATGTACCATGCTATGTGTATGCAGAGACTTGAACTAGCACATACGTTAAA
>JABWIB010001460.1:55868-69985 GCA_016617825.1 Platyplectrum ornatum | reverse complement strand
TAAAAAAAAATGATGGCACCAGAAAGTAGACATATTGAAATTATTATTTATTAACTATTTTGTGTGGTATGACTATCTGTGTTACAAGGAAAAATTGTAACATTTTGAAAATGGCGAAATTTACCACTAACTTAAAGTACAATGTGTCACGAAAAAACAGTCTCAGAATCAGTTGGATACGTTAAAGCATTAAAAAGTTATTACCACATAAAGTGTAACATGTCAAATGTGGAAAATAGGACTTGGTCATTAGGGACCAAATAGGCTGCGTCACAAAGGGGTTAACAATGGTGAGGTTGTGTATAATAGGAAGGGGGTGGTTGGTTGAGTGTTAAAAGGGCAAATTGTTTTCTGATAATTTTTGGCCTTTGTTATGGTGCTGACACCACACCAATTAACACAATGTTACATAACAAAATACGTAAACAGTAGGGTTATGGACACTTGGGATCAGCACAGTGGGCAGGTACGGTATCACATATTTATGGGAGTATCATTATTTGCTATTCTCTGCAAAAACCATGTGCTAAAATGAAAAGCATGCCTCCGTTTCAGCCTATTTGCCAAAAGTTTAGTGAGTAATTTGTAATCTGAGTTAAGGAGGGATACTTCAAGTCTCTACCCAGTTTAGGCAGAACTGTTATGAGTGAATTAAAGTACAATGGAATGACTGTATCTGATAGGATGGAATTAAAGAATGCCAGAAGGGGTTCCAGGAGATCAGTACACAAGAGCTTGTAAAACTTAGGCAAGCCATCAGGGCTCGGGGATTTGTCAGGCTTCACTTGTTTGATAGCAGTTTCGAATTTGCAATTTCAAGATGGGAGAGAGAAGGCAGGAAAATTTAGACTGTGGAAGCTGAAAAGACTGCCAAAAGAGAGTTTTATTGGCCATGTCAACAGGGTTTGCAACATACAGGGACATATAAAACTGGGTTAGAGTATTAATGATGGCATTGTCTTCAGTGGAGGATACGCCATCCTTGTTTCCAAGTTTATGGATAACATTAGGGGGGCGGTCACCTTGCTAAAAGTTTGAACAGTAGCATACCAGTCATTCACTGCTATTGTAAAAAAAAAAGTTTGTAGACGTCTGGATCTTGTCCAATTGCAGTAACAATCATTAAAACACTTATCAAAAAAAGGCAGAAGAAACCAAAAACTGGTTTACACCTAATTTTCATACTGACTGATCTACCACTAAATTGTCTACCACAATTTGTAATACCACTAAAAAGACAACGTGACACCAAAAATATATATTTGAAATGACATGGTTCCAGAGGGTGTACAAAAATAGATAAGAATTAGCACAACTGTAAAAAACTGTATTGTATACATAAAAAAATACACAAAACACAAAATCTTCACTTTACTTCATATTATACAATGGCCTAACACTTTTCAAGTCTATTTAGGATTCAAAGCTTTGAGTGAGGTGAGTTAATGAATTCTGACTGCCTCATTCAGCTTTTTCTTACAACATGAAATGTTCTTTTGAATGTTTTTAAGATCTCGGAAGACATAGCCCTGCTGCATTAACAGAGTTCTGACAGGCCAACTGAAATTTCAGTTCATAAGGTCGTTTTGTATGATTTCACTTGATCTCTAAGTTCCAGTGAAATGGATATACATTAATTACTTTCACAACCCTTGGCACCCAATTTAATGGTTTTACTTTGCACTCAATTATGAGAAACAAGATAGGAAACAGAACAGTCTTGGTTCATCNACTGGGATGCGTCCAATACAATGTGATGGGTGAGTGTTATAAAATTGACTTGATCAGTCTGTTAACAGACTCAATCAAGAGTTATGCGTCTAAAAAATAACATCTGAATAATATTGGATACATTTGTTATGACAAACAATGTTGACATATCCATTACCAAAGAGAATGCAGAATTTACAGAACTGATGTTGTCTTGATGCATAATGTCAATTACACTATTTCCTGCCATTTTCCTTACCAGCATGATACATTCCGAAAGAAAATGTAAAGATAGTAAATTGAAAAGGGATACAAGAACAGTTGATATAAACTACAGCAGATTTATGTTTTCATAGAATACATTACTGTATTTCAGGAAACACATATCAAACAGAAAACATAATAGACGCATGGCTTGCTTTGTCGAATCATAACTTCCAGCATTCTTTGTGACATTGTCTGACACTGTCCTTCAATACTTTTTTGTGCTTAAGCTCTCTTATAACTTTTAAGGGAATGTGGATTTAGGGCATACTTAACTATGAGTTCAATTGCTAATACATTTTCTTAAATCAAGTTATAAAGCAGAAAAGGACAAGCAAAGTTCTGGAAATACAAATGTTTGTGGAGATCCATAGGAAAATGTTCTCAATGCTATAAAATAAACATAATTTGCTCTCCTTACATTTTGACATTGCTCTAGGGGGTGAAATGACCTTGCATGAAGGTCTGTCTTGCAAGAGAGTGGCTCCCAAACTTTCTCAGTCGAGGCATCCTTAGGGTCTCCATAATTTTTCAAACACACCCCTAAGACAAAATAATTTCCAATTTTTTAAGTTTTGAGTCAAAATCTTGTAATAACTATTTAGATACAGACAGAAATACTTCTGATATCTGATATCAGCTGATATCAATTATTCTGTTGTTCCTATCACCATACCTGTGCTTCAGCAGGGAAACCTGGAAAACATGCACTGTTACTGATACTTGAGGACCATGCTTGAGAACCACCGCTTTAAAGCATATGGTTTTCATAATCTTCTTATAAAGGCATCAGATCAAGTTGAAATGTACTGATAATGTCCATTGAAGGTCTAAACAATTGTAGTAAGTTTCAACTCCACTACACGCTAAAATAAAGGAGAATAGAAAAGAACAATTTTAGTTTTAGAACTTGAAGAATATACATCATTTTAAGAATTCAGAATGCGAGCATATAATGCAAATTAGTTACCAGATAAAATAAATGATAATATTGTCATCAATATTTTGTTGGTTGTTAAACACTGTAATAAAACTACTTTTGATTTTGCAATTTTATTTCTATACAGTATTTCATATTGTAGTGAAAATGTTTAAGTAGTCAAGCTTTTTATGCGTTTTCCCTTTTTCTATAGCCATGTGTTAAATAAAATATTAATGTAATTATGTAAATTTGCCATAAGGTTTACAAATTTTTAAATTCTGTCTTTTTCTAACATTTTCTATAACGTATTCCAAGACATGCCAATTGAAATGCATCATATAATCTCATCAGCTGTGCCTGCATATGTAGATGTAAACACTAAGCTGTAAAAAGGAAAGAAACTCATAAATAATTTGAAAAGAACAGATGCATAGAGTTCCTCAGCACTTAGTAAGTTCTACTGAAACACCAAGATAGGTAAGGGGAACATCAGTGCCAAGTGCAGTGTGTGGAGTCCCCCATTTACCCATTACCCTCAGTAGACTTTACTGACCTGGGCTGGTGTAACCATAGTCTCCAGTATGCTCCAGCCATACCAAACCCAGTTGGCGCCAAGCCTGGCTTCCCAAGGAAGGTTGGGTGAGCACAGCTCCAGTCATTATGACGAATACTCTTACCACAACACGCATATCGCATATTATAGGATAATTTATTATATTCAAGAAAATAGATTTACATTTTATCATAAAAAATAGCACCTGTCTTTTCCTTAAACATATAAATGCAAAGAATATGTTTATGGTGTGTATGCCATACAGTCACTTTTTCTGATGGTTTAATTGAAATATTTAATATTTTCATTCACCTAATATTTCCTATGCTTCCACAACACCATTTGTAAATGTAGATACCACCACTTTTAAATTTCTACTTCGCCAACAAGTGTGTATGAAATATCAATACATTCTCATAATTATGTCCATAATTATGTCAGTTTATTGTCTTTGAAATCTGGAAACAGTGTACCCAGTTTAAAAATCTTGTGCTTTCTTTCAGTGGACAAATATTTAAATACAATTCTAATTTCGAACACATTTTAGTTTAAAATAAGAAAATAAAATCTTTTGTTATTCAAAGTGGGACAATATTTTTTGTCACCTCTAGACAGTATAAAGTACAGAAAGTGTAGCTGGCTGATAACTATCTTATTGCAATCTGTCCTGCCTCTAGCCCTTATTGTAGAAATACTTTACACTAATTTATCTGAACAAACCTTAAATCATTGAACAGCCATAATTATTTTCTTGGATTCAACACATGGTACCTGAGTGAAATGTAATTTGTGTCTTTGTGCAAACCACCTATCCAAAATCAAATGAAATGGGAATGTGATTTAGATCTGCTTAGAAGGCAGGCAGATGACTGCAGCTATAATCTAATCAGCACCCTGCTTAGACAATGAACTTTCCAAGATTCCGGAGGTGGAAAGGACAGATCTAATTAAATTGAGAATGTGTCAAAACAATTTGTGAAGCTTACTTTAGAAAAGAAGATGACCAAGAGGGACAGTGCTTAGCTCTACTGTATTTGTTTAACTAGAACAGTCCATGTTCAACTTTTATCATGTAAGATTAAAGTTGTTGCAGTATTTATTAGTGAAATAGCACTTTTAAATAGTTTTCTCAATGCGAAAGCTTTAACTATTCGACAGTTTCTAAAAAAGACTTAACAAGTCTCTCTCGATCTGCATAATAAAATGTGATTAATGAGCATTTCCTTAAAACTTTACCAATGGTGTTTCAGTATGAAATCTGAATGCAAATGCATTTATAAAAAGCTTTTGTGAATAACAATTTCAGTCCACTGTGGACAAAATGCTTTTTATGATTCTTCAGAGATACCTTTTACCCTTCTGTGTTTTTCACTTTTGTTATGGTAAAGAGCTGTGGGTACTGAACATACCTAAATTAAACCCTATGAGACCTTACACATATCACTGTAGATTGTAAGTGTTGGAGATGTTTTAGAGTCTTTCTCTGTTTTGGAGAAATGTAAGAAAATAGCAGTTTGACATCCTGTTAATTCACATTCGTGTACATACCACCCAACAGTGTTGTCCTCAAAAAAAGAACAAATAAGCCAAGCTCCAACCTTGCCAAAGTCAAAGTCCTAAGCTGGCCATACACCAGGGGGGGAATTCACTAACTGACGAATTCTGCAATTCGTCAATTACTGAATTCCCCCCCAGGGCTCAAAGTGGGGGGTGTATACGGGGGTATGCCATACCGGCACTTCTCATACTGATTCCCACTGACTTCCATTATATTCAGTTGAATAGAGTGGGCAAAACCATGTTGAATTGCAGGGGAGGCAAATTGGTTTAATTGCAATCATTATTACAGGTGAGAGATAATGTTTCATATCACATGTTTAAATTCAGTGTAACAGTAACGCTGGTCAGTATCTGTGTGCAAAATTCAAACATAAAGTATTCTCCCTGCATGCAAACAATGACATTCATTTTACCTCCCCTGCAATTCAACATGGTTTTGCCCACTCTTGAAAAATCTTTTGACTGGAACAATTTATCTTATAGTGTATGGCCAGCTTTAGTCTTGACTCCACCCAAACCATTAGCAAACAGTATTAGAGTTGAGAGATGATGTTTTCAGTCTAATAACAGTGTAACAGTAACACTGGTCAGTATCTGTGTGCAAAATGCAAAAATAAAGTATTCTCTCTGCATGAAAACATCAAGATTTATTTTACCTCCCCTGAAATTCAGCATGGATTTGCCCACTTGCTCGACACTTCAATAGTACATAAGTCAGGATCCAGTCCTATGACCCTTTAATATTAAAAAGCATCACTATAGAAAATTATAGGATTGGAGGATTGCTGACACAAAAATAATACATTAATTCATTTCTCTGGAGGTTAAACAAAAGAAAACATATGGAGGCAACATATAAAGAAAACAACTGTATCCTCTGATAAAAGGTGTGAAGGTCAATGAATATTTTAGAATAGGGTTTTTTTTAAAGTTTTTGCTCTTTACAATTATATCATAGCATCAATAGTATTTTTTCTTTTACTGTGTAAGAAAGAGAAGCCTATAGCCTGTTACTGGACTCTGCTCAACCATTACCTCAACGATGTACGATGTATCCTGCTTAAACACATTCCTTCCCTTGTGAGGTTCACACACACATATATAAATTTTTTTTGTCTCTGTGCCTTCAACCTTCTAGGTATACATTCAAGGACCTCCAATGGTGTGAAAACATGATGGCAATGGCGTGCCATCGCGTAGCAGTGGATAAAAACTTGTACTAATTAAATATGAGAGGGCCCCATGAAGTTGCTGTACCGGGCCCAAAATTTTTCTTGGCAGTGTGTGTGTGTGTGTGATGACTTCTTCATCAGACTGAAAAATGATCACCCTAACATCTTCCACTAAAGGGATTCAATCTAAGCCTTTTATGAGACAGTAAACAAGATTATGATGATCCTGGTGATAAAATCTCATAATGTTTCATGGAAATTTTATTTGACCATTTATTTGATTACCAATAAGTATTTTAAAATGTTGTCATATTAAATCCATCCGTTTGCTACAAGCAGTATTGAATTAGATATATTATGGCCCTATACAATATAATACAGCAGCCTTGTTAGAAAAAGGTGAAGTTTGACTAAAACCATAGGGTTACTGTACTAATATTTATTACCTAAGAACAGATACTGTAACTCTCATTCCTAAGGATGCAATAAAATTTTTGCAAACAGAAAATGTATAAAGTAATTGCTTTCATTAGTTTAGGAACAAATGAGTTAATGGCTCCAATACGTTTTATCACATTTACTTAAACATTGTCTTTAGCTGTTAAAATAAAGCCAATTCAGATCTTCCAGAAAATGCAATATACTTAAACATAGACTCACTTTTCACTGAAATATTTACTGTCAACAAGACTGTTTAGACCAGTTTTTGGAATTAACTGAAAGTCTATAACATAGGTTAGAATAACTTTTTTCGCAAACTAAACCACTTCCCTCATACACATCAACCTAAATTTACTAAGCAGGGAGATTCCAGGGAATTTCTTCCACCCTTGGTTGAGCTTGGAAGCTAAACTGGCATAGCCCCGATCACTGCTTCAATGGGAGACCGGCTTGGTATACTTGGTGTTGTAGGCTTTCAGCTGTAAGTCTTTTGCCATTCCACTGGGGCTTGGCAACTGTATCCTTTCTTATTTGGTGTACAGCTTTCATATGTTTTCTTTGTTTCTCTGTTGTTTCTTTCTTTCTACTAGAAGTCAAGGTGAGGCAAAGTGCCGTTTGGTTGGTTGAAACATTCTGTGTCTGCTAAACCTAGTGATTCTGGTACTCCCATCCAAACAGCGACCAAGGCTATGCCTGCTTAGCCAAGATCAACCAATTGTAGCTTTGCACAGGCAGGTATGGGTGAGCCAACTCAATATTCCTGGAGGCTCCACCGTACAGCAAGTATGACACCCTGCTTGGTCTAGGTTTACTGATTTTATACAGCTGTTCTGATGCCATCCGACTGTGGAAATGTTTGAAGACCCTCCTTTTACATGGTAACTACCACCCTGTATTATTGCCAATATACATAAAAGAAGTATATTAAAAAATAATATTTTATCATCCATCCTAACCCCTCTTCTGCTCCCATCCACTCCACGGTCACTGCTCTTTCCTCTGTTCTGTTCCCCAATCACTCTTCTGGACCAGTGCTGAAAGGTTAATCCTGTTGACACATAGGGGTATATTTACGAACCGGTGAGATTGCAGTGAGATTGAAAAGTGGGGATGTTGCCTATAGCAGATTTGTGTTCACATTCTCCAGTGTGTAAAATGAAACTGAGAGCTTGAATCTGATTGGTTGCTATAGGCAACATCCCCACTGTTGCACTTACATACGATTCCCTTCTCGGATGTTCATATTTATCCGGGGGTATATTATCACTGATTGGTAATACTTATACAGTCAGATAAGTTAGATGCAACATTGCAGTGTGCTTCAGTAATACATTTCCAATTATGTGCACTTGTCAACACTGTGTAACAAATTAAACTTTTACATTTGACTCTAAACAAACAAAATATTAAATAATGGTCAGTAGCAATTAAACAAATTGGCCAAACCCTTCATCAGTAGTGCATGTTTTGAAAGATAAAGCAAAAATGAAATAATAAACAGTGACATTATTTTGCTGCTGACAAATTACAGAAATGGAAATAAAAAATGATCCAATTTATCAATTTCAATGCAGTACACTTTTATAAGAAGTGAGCGGAAAGTAATTGCATGTAATTAGTAAATATGCCATAACATAACATTTATATTTAAGAACATGATGTTGAGGGATTAGTAAATCAGAAATGTTATGGTCACCTTGTTCTGTACAACTAACTTAAACAACATCATCTGTTATATAAACTTGAAGGGAGTAACTTTAATTCAAACCTTTCTTTGCATAATTTTATATAAATCTTTCAGCTTTTTATAAACTCTTTTTACATAAAATGCAATAATGTTATGCACTGTTATGTTTTGAATAATTATGTTTTATCCATAATATCAATTAAGGAGGAACTTTCTGTTTATCCATCAAAGAGCCTATGACTTGACTAATGCTAAATACCAGGAATGATACATTTATACAGATCATTACATTTATATATATATATATATATATATATTATGTTTATACACATGTATATATACACATACTTCAGGGAATAGCGTCATTCCACATAACTAGTGTAATGCTTCCAGTGCTCTCCCAGTAGGTTAATGTAGAAAGCAGGCAAGTTTGAAGTCACTCTTAAAGCAGCATTTTGAAGTGAATATTTATTCAAATAGCATATACAGGGTTACCAACGTTTCAGTCACCAAACAAGTGACTTTCATCAGGCTACAAGAATTGACAACACCTGCGCTCACATGCATGTCTTTCAGTATATACAACTCATACAAGCTTCTGGACACTTAAGCTTAGAAGGCTACCTTACATTGTATTCCCAGGGATGGTGATATCAAAATCATTTTATGCAGGCTGTGAAAAATGTTTGCACACTGTTATTGTGCGTGTGCTGTCAAGACACTTACAGCACATTTATAAATGGTATTCTACATACTTTCTTGCTGGAAGTCTGTCCACTGGTAGTCTGTATGAAAGTAGTATGTATCTCACATAGTAGGGGCTTACACATGAACAATATTTTTGCATTGACCACATTGGCAGATACGTAAAGATAGGGACCTAGTGGCGTAAATCCCTTTCACGGAAATAAAGATCACAAGGTGATGCTATAATGTACCTCCACTGCCACTGCACCACTTGCATCAATTCTTAAGTGTTAAGTCCAATATTTTTCAGGTTTATCACAAGGGATGTACTACAGGCAATAAAAGTGTTTTTTTTCTAATTAAATTTCTTGTCATTATCTACCACTTTTGTTACTATGGTTATAGTTAATGTCTTATATAACAGCCAGTTTTGCTAAATCATTTCTTTTTATTTTCATTTGGTCATGGCCGATTAATGATTCAATATATTTGAATATAAAATCTCACTATTTGGAAAACATGAAGAGTTTCTCCTGTGTACACATAAAGTCATTGTGGATATTTTCTTTTTCATTTGTCATTTTCTAGACCCACATATATTTTTATTGTTAAGTATGAAGCAAGCAGGTTTGCTGTTCTTTTTCTTTGTATTATCTATTACAAAAGGTATACCGTCTTGTCTGACAAGTAACTTTGCAACTTTATGATTTCTCTTTGAAGCATTTTGCAATTGAGGAAAAAAATGAACTGAAAATAAACTGAAATACTACGGCAGCTTTAGAATTCTTTTCTTTCAGACTTTTTTTTATTATTCTTAAAACATCTCTTCTGCAATTACATTTTAATGCAAATTTATCTATCTCATTTTTCAGCAGTCAAACCCACATAACCTTTTCTCTAGCAGGTATGAAATATAATATCCTTTACATCTTTTGTTATTTTAGATATTAAATAAAATAGGAAGAGAAAAAGAAAAACGGAGAATATTTATTTTATTACTTAGCCCATGTCTGCAATAAGGGTAATCTTTTATAGATAATAGAATTGCAGTGTGTTAAATCTAAAACTAATGAAATGCCACAATCTAAAAAAAAACAGAACCCATTCTGTTCTTGCATACAAAATCCCTACATTGAAAATTTTACTACTCTGGTAATGTGATCAAAACATTAATAATATTTTTATTAGCAAAATGCCCAAGTACTCTGTCTCTGCACATATAAAATTTAAGATCACCATTTTGAAAGGTCCTGAAAGTGATGGAATATAGTGGTAAGTTTTTATCCCTATTGCTGTATGGTATAAATGACAGAATATTTCTTCTTATACCTGTTATTCCTTGAGTTTTCACACTTATATTGACCTGGCATATTGTAACACTGACATTACAAAGTATAGAAGAGGTAAACAGATCAGTGAATTGTTTCTGCTCGCATATCCAAGGAAAAGCTCCCAAGCCCTCAGAACAACTATGCTGCAGGTCACTGTATAACAATAACAGATCAGCAATGTTCCCTAAGATACAGTTTTAGTACTAAATGCAATAATTCTGTATGTATCTCTGGAACTTAATTAAACTCATAGATCCGTATCCCGACTCCAGAACATTTAGCTGCTTGTAAGTCCTTATTTGTGAAATGGAATTATGCATGTGTGAACCTAAACTCTGTGTGTGCCAGGGTAGTACAGTCCCCTCGCACATATGACAAATCTGAACCCATAACCCTACCCTAAGTTTGTCACAGTGGACCTGACTCGCATGGAAGTGAGGAATATTTGTAAGGACTTAGTCAAGCACTTACTGTATGATTTAAATACCTTCCTCACCTGTCTTGAGTGCACGCCAACTGGTAGATGATTAGTCATGCCTAGGGCCAGCCCTAGGCATAGGCAGTATAGGCCACTTGGCTTGAGCGGCATGTGAACACAGGGGTTCCTCTGTGGCCAGCTCAGACCCCTATGTAGTGGCCGATCAGCAGCTCTGATTAAACAAGTTCTTCTCCTATAAACAGAGAAGATAGACACAGAGAGCAACCTATAATGACTTATTTACACATAGTAAGAGGGACTTCCCATCTGCTGCCTGTCGGCCTGGGAACTGCTTCATCTCCAAGGATGTAATATTTGCTATTTATTTATTTTTACTATTCTAAAACTAAAGGGAGAACAGAAGTGAGTTATAAATATGAGTTTTTTGGGGGTGGGGGTTTGTATTTTTGTTTTGTTTTAGCAGCATAGTACACACAGACATACAGAATATAATAAAAAAATAATAAATGTAATAAATGTAAAATTCAATAAATGTAATAATAAAAAATTATTAGTTTTTTTATTAAAAAAATGTAAATGTGTTTATTTATCTTTTTACTATGATTTAACCGATCAAAAGCCTCCATAATAGCAACATGCTGGCTTTTTATCAGTGAACAAAAGACTGCACTTAGCCTCAACATTTGAAAGGCTAAAAAGGGGACAAATAATTCCTCCCCAGTATCCCCACAACCCCGTGCCTTTGGTCTCTTCCAACTTCACCTGACACTGTATAACCAGCACTAATTTAAAAACTTAATTAATAAAAATATATTTTAGTCTACGTATCATGACTACAGATGATGGGATAGCGGATCAGTCTACCAAAATGTCCCAAAGGACTGTCTCACTCGAATCAGGACAGTTGAGAAGCATGTCCTCAGCCCAACCATACTGTACAATTGAAATGCCTCCCCCACCTATCAGCCCACACTTTGCCTGTAAGAAAAAAACACTCCACATACACAACTTTGATTGTACATAACCATCTTTGTGCGATCAACTATAATCACGTCACATCAAGTGCCTGGTCAGCGCATTCGCATTGCAAATTATGTCTGGTCATGGTCCTACATAATTTAACTATTGAAACATTAGGTGTCAACAGGGAAATTTATAAAACATTAGCAGATAGATAAAGGGACAGCATCTATAACAAGCTTGCTGTTAAATATTTATCCTGAACCTGAAAGATTGCAAATGGTGTACATATAAAGCTGTAAAAGGCAAATGTATTCTCCCTGAAAAGGAAACCATAGTCTAAATTAACTAAGCAGGGAGATTGCAGGGGGATTGAAATATGGGGATGTTGTCCCTAGCAGCCAATCATATTCAAGCTCTCAGTTTCATTTTACATACTGGAGAAAGTGAGCTCGAATCCAAATATATATGTGGTATATATGCTCTTTGACATTTGTAGGAGAATCTATTTTTTATACAAAGCGTTCTATTTTTAACTGAAAATATATTTTATATAGGTCTTGTCTTTAGTGGAAATAATAAAGTGTTTAGAAGAATCACTGCATTAAGATCTAAGTGTTACTAAGGATGGGTGGTGTTTGATGATGGTAAGTCCCACACCAATCTTAGTAACCTTGTTACTAAGACATAAAGTCAGCAATCCTGTCTTCTTTTTACATAATTTATCAAATTCTTGTATATACATTTGCATATGGAAACTTGCAAATATTATTACCACAAATGTAAACAGCACTCAAACTCTTTTCCATGGTTTATAATATTATTTTAGTTTTGCAACGTATTATATTTAGACATAAGTGAAATAACTATTACTATGAAAAAGTTATTATTCAGACAAGCTTCAAAATAAAACCTTTTTGAATTTAAAATAGAAAAATAATTTTGTGCCACCACTCTAAACAATAAAACAACCATAGAGGGCAGTGTTTGCAGCATAAGAGTCTCTACAAATATAATATGTTTTCTAAACGTGATTAAATTATGGTTCTCCTTGCAGTTTCCAGTACACACTGGAGA
Source organism: Platyplectrum ornatum (assembly GCA_016617825.1). Lineage (NCBI taxonomy): Eukaryota > Metazoa > Chordata > Amphibia > Anura > Limnodynastidae > Platyplectrum > Platyplectrum ornatum. The sequence continues at coordinate 57,182 of JABWIB010001460.1, read as the reverse complement.
AAAAAAAACTGACTTTGAATTGGATGCACTAACCGACTAACAGATAAATACATATTTTTAAAAAATTATAATTTTATTATTATCACATTTAAAAGGAGAAGGGAATCACTTAACTGCATCACAGCATTTCAGGCCAGGGAAAATTCAAATAGTATACAAAAAGATATAAAAATGTCAAATTGATTTTAGGGTTAAATGAAAAACAATAACAAAAATAAAACAATAAACATTTAATAAACAGAATAAAAAACAACAAACTTATAAACAATAAACATATCACACATCTGATAAGGAATTCTTCACTGTGGGTAGTTTCTTTAATTATAGAAGAAATTTGATGACATACTATCATATTTTATTATATTTATATATTCATGTTAGAACTTTGCATTTCAGTTTTGTCACCTGTAGCCTGGAGTTTATCCTTAACATAACATAGAAAAAGAACTTTTGTTATTTCCTTTAAACATTTTTTCCTGTTTCAATTTTCTTACTAACTTCAAGTAACCTTTGGCGTCGCTTAAAATATGTGCACAGAAAGTAAATTACCCACAAAGTGTTTACCTGCTTAAATGAACAAATTGAGAGTCACACATGAGATGCCAAGGTTTGTATCCATTATGATAAATGCCACCTGCCTTTTTAATGTTCCAGTTTTATTAGAGACATATTTGGAAAGCTGTGTAATTTTGTTATAAAATTGTAGTTAACCATGCTGAGATGATTATTGCATTTCAGAGATATGTTGTATGGTACCAAACCAACACTATACCTTTGAGTGCAGTCAAAATTATCCGTTCTTTTGTTTATTTAGCAAAATTATTATAGTTACTGTTTCATAATTGACACACAAACAAATGAAGCAGTCATGAATTGACAAAAATATTAACTGAATTAATATGTTAGATAATTGTAAAGTTTATTAAAATCACAGATATTTGTTGGCTTATATTCTTTTAAGTAATTTATGAAGCACGGCAACATAATTGACTAAGGGTATTCATAATTCTAAATTATTTCATTTTTGGATAACTGGAGAATTGTGATTTCAAAAGTACTCTCAATAAATGTAAAATATCTTGCCAAATAATTAATATTTACTATATTTTCTGTTAACATATTGAAATATTATTTTAACCCCTTCCCGACATATGACGTATATATACGTCATGGTCGGCATGTACTTGCCGACCGATGACGTATATATACGTCATGGCATTAAACTGTCACCGCGTCTATTGACGCGGTGACAGTTTGAAAATGTCTGCTGTCCGTGACAGCAGACATGGTGGGGGAAAGCTTCCGGAGCAGCTT